>AWOL01S0028239.1:8649-25733 GCA_000715115.1 Nicotiana otophora | reverse complement strand
GCAATGGTATCATGTGTGGATCGGGTTGCATGCCGCAAAAGTGTGATGTTGAGTACAGTTCGCTATACCTATTCTTATATGTTTTGCTTCTCAGTTCATGGGGAAGGTTCATAACATCTTTTCGGTTGTTTAAATTATTTACGTGGGTTGAGAAGATCTTTCCAGAGTTCGTTTCCTTATGTATCACATTCGAGTTTGTAGCTTGTTGGCACATGGTGGCATCATATGAGACATTTGGCAGTGTCTGAGGTGGCTTATTGTCTGAGCAGCTTGTACTGGGTGAGATGAGATTATTGGACCTAGGATCAATGCAATCAGATTTATGTGAAGCATATTAAAGAGTAAATATTGTTATTTAGTCCAGAATGAGGTAATGGTACTTGTCAGGAGGAGAGACTCCATAAATTGTAATTCTGCAGGTGGCTATGAGTTCTACACATCTTCTCTGTTGTGGCATTTCAAGAGTTGGAACAAGACTTATAGGTGTCATGAGGTGTGTCGTGAGCATCAGATTCGTGCGATTTCGGCTATTGTTGTCAGAGGATATTATTATGGGCATGTGAATAATATAGTGCATGGCATGAATTCAACTAGAGTATACAATCATGTATTGGTATATCGTGTAGTGTTTGAAACGGTGTCCGTATGTTGGAAGCAGTCCTAGAAGAGAATTTTAAATGTTGGAATTTGGCTCTAAGGCTTATTTGCCTAACTAAAGGGGAGGATCCTCAGTTTGGCTCGAGCTAATGTGCTCAACTGAGTTGTGGTAGCACGGGTAGGTGCACAAGGTATTAAATAGTGATTTTAGACAACTCCAGAGAAGTTCTTAGTACATTCGAGGACGAACGTATGTTTAAGTGAGAGAGAATGTAACGACCCGACCGGTCGTTTTGAGCTCCAGCGCGTCGTTCGGCAGTTTGAGGCCTTGAGTAGTTTCACTTCAGGTATTATGACTTGTGCGCATGGTCGGAATTGAATTTCGGAGTTGATTTGGAAAGAAAATTCTAATTTCGGAAGCTTTAAGCTGGAATAATTGACTAAAGTTTGCTTTTTGAGTAAACAACCTCAGAATCGGGAGTGGAAGGTTCCAACAGGTTCGTATGATGATTTTGGACCTGGGCGTATGTCCGGATCGGGTTTTGGATGACCTGGGAGCGTTTCGATGCCTATTGTGGAAGGTTGGCGTTTTGGAAGAATTTCATAAATTTGGGTTGAAGTGAATTTCAATGTTATTGATGTCTGTTTGAGATTCCGAGTTTGGGAATATCTCCGTAAGGTGATTCTAGTATTTGGAGAGCGTCCGGATGTGGATTTGGAGGTTCGTAGGTCATTTGGCGAAAGTTAAAAATTTGATGGTTTTGAAAAGTATGACCGGGAGCGGAGTTTTTGGATATCGGGGTCGAATTCAAATTCTGAAAGTTAGAGTAGGTTCGTAATGTCGAATGTGACTTGTGTGCGAAATTTGAGGTCAATCGGATGTGATTTGATAGGTTTTGACATCGATTGTAGAAGTTTGATGTTTCAGAGTTTATTAAGTTTGAATTGGAGGGTGATTAGTATTTTTAGCGTTGTTTGATGTGATTTAAAGGCTCGACTAAGTTCGTAATGTGTTTTGGGACATGTTGGTATATTTGGTTGAGGTCCCGAGGACCTCTGGTGGATTCCGGATGGTTAACGGATCGAGTTTGGACTTGGAAGAAATGCTGAGGCTACTGTCTTCTAGTGTAGCCGCACCTGCGAGGTTAGGGCCACAGGTGCGGAGCCGCAGAAACGGCCATGAGGGTCGCAGAAGTGGAGGCTGACCAAAAAGGCCTGGGCCACAGAAGCGGGCATAAACGCGCAGGTGCGCGAGCACAGGTGCGCGAGCGCAGAAGCGCTTGGTAACCGCAGATGCGCTACATGGGGCGCATATGCGGGGATTGTTGGGCCAAGATGGAGACCCAACTTCGATAGAATTTCCGCAGGTGCGGAGCTGCAAAAGCGGCTATTTGACCAAAGGTGCGAAGGTCGGGCTGGGCGGAATGTTTTTAAAGCGGGGTCTGGGTTCATTTCACCCACTTTTCGTTTGGTTGGGCGATTTTTGGAGCTCTTGGAAGGGAGAGTTTCATCATCTATGTCAAGGTAAGTGATTACCACTTATTGAACGTTAAATACTTGGATTATATAAGGATTTAAACTTTGAAAATTTGTGAAAATTTGAAATTTTGAAGAAAAACCTGGAAATTGATATTTTTTGATTTTGACCTCGAAATTGGACAAGAAATTTAGAATAAATTATATATTTGAGTTCTCGTGGTATTATGGGTAAAGTTTATCTTCAAAAAATTTCGGAATCCGGACACATGGGCTCGAGGGTGCTTTTATCAACTTTTCGAGCGGAGTTGGAAATTATCGTAAATTGAATTATTATGAGTATTAGAGTATATATTGATGGATTTGCACCTTTATTCACTAGTTTTGGAGCGATGGGAATTGGTTTGAGTTGTTGGAAAGGCTTTGGACCCGGTTATGGAATTTCGGAGCAAGGTAAGTCTCCTTTCTAACCTTTGTAAGAGGGAATTAACCCCATAGGTGAATCAAATTATTATGTGTTTCTATTTGTGGGGGCTACGTACACACGAGGTGACGAGAGTCCATGCGTAGCTACTATTATGCTTATGTCCGGGTAGTCTAGGACCCATATCATGTTGTACTTGCGATGTTTGCCCCCAACTGGTTAATTTAATTGTTTAAAACATTTAGAAACTCGATAAAGGAATTGTAAAAAGGTTAAACTTCATTTACTTGACCGTTAAATGATACTTTAAAATTTTTGGAATATTTTCCCCTTAATAAATCTGTAATTGGTTGTTTAATGTGTTTTCTCTTTTGTGGAGCAGGCCGAATACCTCAGTAGCAGATAGATGCATCTATGGTTCGTATCGTTCGACCCTCGGTAGTGCATAGTTTAAATATTATGTTGGATCGGGCCGTACGACCTCGGCATGATTTGCGCATGATATATTTTTGGAATTGATAATAATTGATATTGCTTTCATTGGCTCGAGATACAAAAAAATGTTAAATGACGAAAATAAATTTGGAAATTTCTTATGAACAAAAGAATTGTTTACTTATTTCATGATATTGAGCTTATAGCCGTTCTACGTAATCCATGCTTAATTATATCATTGCTATTCTATTTATATCTCATAGTAAGTGTCGAAGTCGACCCCTCGTTACTACCTCTTTGAGGTTAGGCGGGATACTTACTGGGTACGCGTTGATTTACGTACTCATACTACACTTGTTGCACGTTTTTGTACAGGTGCATATATGTCTAGTGGCCTTGTGGGTGCAGAGACGTGGTTATTACGGGGACTTAGGTGAGCTGCATTCCACGTTACGAGTCCGCAACCAGCAGAGTCTCCTTCGTAGTATTTATTTTTCTCCTGTCCGAATTTGTATTCCGGACAGATGTTGTATTTTATTTTACATTCTTAGTTGAGGCTCATGCACTTGTGACACCGGGTTTTGGGGTGATTTGGGTTGTCCTGTATTGAAATTGTTAAAGATATTATTATTTACTCTGTAAATTCCACTCTTTTACTATTTAACTAAAGCAGATATTATTTCAAAAATATTAAAATGAGAACCAAATTAAGTATTTATTTTTGTCTTGCCTGACAGCGGTGTCCGGCGCTATCACGACCGTTAATGGATTTTGGGTCGTGACACTCAATGTTTGTACCTCTGCCTTGCCCATTACCCCTAACCCTGCGCCCATCACTTCTACCGCCACCTCTACCACCACGATTGCCACTACCACTGCCATCAATCCTGCCACTACCCCTGCCACCCCCTCTAACACCACTCCTTCCGCCATTACTAGCTCCAAATACACCACGCGGCTGTGAACATTTAAAGTAGTATTCAATTCTTCCTCTATATCGATTCAAACGTGGCCTGCTATGTGAACGAGTGTATTGGGGATCTCGTAGAGTTGTGCCTTCAGTTTCATCTGAGTCATCCTAGTCGGGGTTTAGCACGATCATTTCATCGTCCCAGTTTTGAAGATCATGCACCATCATCTTCAAATTATATTTAACATATTGAACCTTCAAGCTGGTGCCCAGTGTTATATCACAAGCCATGTCAAAATACTTCAATATGCTCTTGTATTTCTTGTACTCATGAGTCGTGTTTGGGTAACCAACTTGATGGAACCGATTCAAATGTGGTCGAATAACATCGCTTCTCCACCTTGTCAGTATATACCTTTCATCAATTTTATCAATCTTCTTGTGCGATAAGATCTTGAGTATATGTCAGCAAAGTATCCCTCTAGACTCGAACTATTTGCTGTTGCAACTAAAATAATCGCGGAAAGGTGTATATTCAACAATGTACTCTACTGGATTTCCACCATATTGTTTTGTACAACTGAATAATCACTAACGATGAATTTCTCAACACCGGGGACAACTTGATGATCGTCGGGGCTGCTGACTTCACAATGATACAATTTCCTTAGTTGTGTCTTGAAACATTCATACATTGTACGCGTATAATATTGAATTACCTGGTCCTCCCACTTGAACAATGACTCACACATAATTTGAAATCCCTTTGACCTGTATTCTGCTTCCAACTCTTTCTCATGCTTAGCTCATATAGCTAACTCATACTGGTGAACAAATATCCTAAGAGTGCTTTGACAGGTAATATATCCTTCAAAGAACACATGCATCCCCTCACTTCTTTGCGTAGATAGCATATCATCGCAATAATACACATCAATGTACACAGAAACCTATTTCTCCTTCTCAGAGTAAAGCTTGTTGAACCAATTCTTTGTATGCAAATTATACGTTGCAATATATTCTATTCAATTTTTCTTAAAACTTTCAATAGTAATGCTAACAAGGACCATTGTCACGACCTAAAATCGCACCACAGGCATCGTGATGGCACATAGTCTCTAAGACTAGGTAAGCCGTTTTCCATTATTATTTTTTTGAATATGAATTAATTAGGTAATCAAAACTAACGACGGAACAAATATGAATACACAATCTCCCAAGACTGGCAGTACTGAGTCACGAACTCTAACTGAATATATGGAATGATCACGAGGGCCGAATATACAATACTGTTTGATTAAAAGTTAACAATACAATGAAATGAAAAGACTCCAAGGGACTGCGACGACTAAGCAACTCTACCTTGAATCCTTACGATCCCGCTTTACTCTACCCAAGTTCTCTATCTCCAATACCTGGCTCTGCACAAAAATGTGCAAAAGTGTAGTATGAGTACACCACGGTCGGTACCAAGTAAGTATCAAGACTAACCTCAATGGAGTAGAGACGAGGTACAATCAAGACACTCACTAGTCAAATAATTTATGCAATATAGCATACAAAAATAATAGAAAACAAATAACAATAAGGGCAACACCAATCAACTAGTGATTTAAACAGCAAGGCAACATGAACATCATAAATATTACTCAAACGAATAATAAACACAGGTACAACCAATTAATCAAGTTTTTTAAAATATACATCTTTTATCTATAAGTTTTTCAATGAAAGTATCTAGAATATAATCATCTTCGATAAATATATTTCAAATATACTTCCTTCAAATAAATATCTTTCCATTACAATTCTTTCAAATAAATATCTTCTGAATATAATTCTTTCAAATAAATATATTTCATATATAATTCTTCAAGTAAATACCTTTCAAATATAATTCTTTCGAATAAAAGTCACCATGTGATGCCTCATTTAACTTTCCTGGCGTGAGAAATATATTCAACACATCACATCAAATGGCACGGCAATACCTTCGTGCACTGATCTCATTCTCACCCAATATATATATGTAGATCAAATCAATTGGCACGAAAATACCCTTCGTGCATTTATATCTTTCTCACCGTACATACATATAACAGTACCAACTAAGTGATAGAAGTGACAATAACAATAAAAAGAAGAAAGTAGAGGCACACGGGAAGCGACAACGACTACAAGTTACATAGAAAACATAGGTGCACAATAACATCTCAAGATAAAGGCATGAATGTATACACAACAAAACGATATCACAATATAATGTATGTCTCTCGTCCTCTCCATTTGACGGAAGTTTTTCAATGAAAGTATCTAGAATATAATCATCTTCGATAAATATATTTCAAATATACTTCCTTCAAATAAATATCTTTCCATTACAATTCTTTCAAATAAATATCTTCTGAATATAATTCTTTCAAATAAATATATTTCATATATAATTCTTCAAGTATATACCTTTCAAATATAATTCTTTCGAATAAAAGTCACCATGTGACGCCTCATTTAACTTTCCTGGCGTGAAAAATATATTCAACACATCACATCAAATGGCATAGCAATACCTTCGTGCACTGATCTCATTCTCACCCAATATATATATGTAGATCAAATCAATTGGCACGGCAACACCCTTCGTGCATTTATTTCTTTCTCACCGTACATACATATAACAGTACCAACTAAGTGATAGAAGTGACAATAACAATAAAAAGAATAAAGTAGAGGCACACGGGAAGCAACAACGACTACAAGTTACATAGAAAACATAGGTGCACAATAACATCTCAAGATAAAGGCATGAATGTATACACAACAAAACGATATCACAATATAATGTATGTTTCTCGTCCTCTCCAGCACGGAAACACCCTTCGTTCCATTAGTATATGATAATATAAAAATAATTGCACGGCATCACCCTTCATACTTTTACTCTCATCCTCACCAGATAATATTAATGAAACGGCACAGCATCACCCTTCGTGCTTTTACTCTCATCCTCACCTGATAATATAAATGAAACGGCACGGCATCACCCTTCGTGCTTTTACTCTAATCCTCACCTGATAATATAAATGAAACGGCACTGCATCACCCTTCGTGCTTTTACACTCTTAATGGCACGGCATCACCCTTCGTGCTTTACACTCTCCCTCACATGATAATATAATTCAAATGGCATAGCATCACCCTTCGTGTTTTACACTCTTCCTCACCAAGCACATGTATATCATTAACAAGCAAGGTAGGAAGCATAAATAATGTCAAGGAGAGTAGTTAATCGACAACACAATACAACAACTCATATCAAAATTTTCCACTGACCCCAATCAAGTTCCAAATATGTAGCAGAATCAATAAATTTCTCAACAAATAGCTCAAGGCTCTAACAACGTATATAAAATCTCAAAACAATCAACATAGGTGAAAAATATTCTGTATAGGGCAACACCTTCATTAATCCAAATTCTTGATAATTATATAAACTCCTCAATTTAAACTTATTTAATAAACATTTGCAGATAAGGATTCAATCAAGAATTTAATTCCAAGAAACATATTAAATCAACAAACACACGGAATTCACATAAAATCCAAATAACAATAACACCAAATTATTATATAATACATAAAGATGCCTAAAACTTTAAACCAATAAAATTTGCACATATAAGCTCGAGTACTTACTCGTCACCTCACGTACACGGCTTCCAACCACACAATTTCCACATTAGACTCAATGCCTAAGGGGTAATTCCCCCACTCGAGGTTAGGCAAGATACTTACCTTTTTGAAGTTATGCCGATATTCCAAAATTGCCTTCTTGCTTGAATTTACCTCCGAACCGCTCAAATCTATCCAAATTAATTGGATAACTTCATTAAAATTCATCGCAAACAATTTCGGATAATAATACATCGACTTAAAATTTTATTCCAAAAAGTCAACAAAAGTCAACGCAGGACCCGCCTCTTGGAACCCGACATAATTTTCATGAAATCCGAACACCCATTCCGATACGAGTTCAACCATACCAATTTTATCGAATTCCAATAACAAATCGACCTCCAAATCTTAAATTTAAATCAAGAGGGTTTTCTAAATTTTTCAACCCAATTCATTAATTTAGTGATAAAAACAACAATAGATTCATGTAATTTAACCAAAATCAAGTTAGGAATTCTTACCCCAACGTTTTCCTTGAAAACCTCTCGAAAGAAAGCCTCACCCGAGCTTCCTTGGTCAAAAATTGGAAGAATGACACGAATTAAGACTTTATTCTGCTGCCCAGGGGTTTGTTCTTCCCGTTCGCGAGACTCCCCTCGCGTTCGCGATGAACAAATTCTTCAAAAGTCATTTTCAAACTCTTCTCAGATAGCCTCTAGTATAATGGTCATAACTTTTTGTACAAAACTCTAAATGATGAATCGTTTGACTTTCTGAAAACTAGACTCCAAGGGCTATAATAATTTGTTGTTCATCTCCTGATTCCTTATAGATTACGAGATATAAGCTTCCAATGTCAGCCCTGTACAACAGAGATTTTCAAACTCTTCTCGGACAGCTTATAGTCTATCTACCATAGCTTTTTGTACACAACTTTAAATGAGAAATGGTTTACTTTATGGAAACTAGACACAAAGGGCTACAACTTTCATTTTTGGATCATCTCCAAATTTCTTATAGATTGCGAGATACGAGCCTCTAAAGTCAGAGGACGAGCAGCAAAATTTGCTTCTTCGCGAACGCGAGAACCTCTTCGCAAACGCGAAGAACAAAGTCCCAACAACAAAATCCTTCTTCGTGAACGCGAGAGGCTCCTTGCGAACGCGAAGAACAACACCAGAACTAGCAACCAGCAGCATCAAAACACCCAAACTTGGTCCGCAACCACCCCGAAACACACTCAAGCCCCTCGGGACCCCGTCCAATCACACCATCCAGTCCCATAACATAACGCGGACCTGCTCGAGGCCTCAAATCACATCGAACAACATCAAAATGACGAATCACACCTCAAATCAAAATCTATGAACTTTAAACTTTCAAATTCTATATCTTGTGCCGAAACACATCAAATCAATCCGGAATGATTTCAAATTTTGCACCAAGTCGTAATTGATATAACAAAGCTATTCAAATTTTCAGAATCAGATTTCGACCCCGATATCAAAAAGTCAACCCTTCGGTCAAACTTTTGAAAATTTCGACTTTCGCCATTTCAAGCTTAAATTGGCTACAGACCTTAAATTCACAGTCCAGACACGCTCCTAAGTTCAGAATCACCCAACGGTGCTAACGGAACCGACAAAACTCCATTTCGGAGTCGTCTTCACATAGTTCCAACTACGGTCAGAATCCTAAGACTTAAGCTTCCGTTTTAGGGACTAAGTGTCCCAAATCACTCTGAATCATCCGGTAACTAAATTCAACCACGCATGCAAGTCAATACACATAATACAAAGCTGCGCATGGCCTTATAATGCCGAACGGGACTTAAAATCTCAAAACGACCGACCGGGTCGTTACATTCTCCACCTCTTAAACAAACGTTCGTCCTCGAACGTGATAAGAATTATTCTGATATTACCAAATTGATGATTTTACTTTTACACATATACTCACGGTTGATCCCACGTTACCGCATTAGAAATAAGCCCGACAACACCATCTCATTTGAGATTGTTTCTTTTCTCCATTCTTATAAGCTTTAAAGCAAAATCCCTAAATTTCCAATCATTTCCAAAATGCCCGATTTTCACTTCGACGCACGGTATTAGTCTCAACTAGCTATAGCAACTCGTGCCTACGCACACATCATCTTTCTTGATAGTGTTGAAGTACTCCGGGATGTTACATTCTCCCCCGCTTAGGTTCATTCGCCCTTGAATGAGGAGCAGAGTCCGCCCTCAAACACATGACGTAACTTTTCTCTTCTTTCACACATAACAATCTCCCAAATTTTTCTAACTCCCAAATTTTTCAGAAATTTTGGCAGAGTCTCCCGTGTAATTGGGCCTATCCACCTGCTAGAGTAACACCAAAACAACTCCTAACAACACATTCACAACACAACAAAACACCACAAGGTATATATCAATAACACCAATCTCAGCATTACAAGCACTGCATTATCATAATGATATCAGGACATGAAGCACATCATATGTATGCTCATCACCACATCTCTGGTCTTAAAAGTTGTTCATAATTAATTCCAGCTTCATCAATTAATCTCATATTAATCACCACCTCATTTCGAATTTTCACAACACTGAAAACAGAATGTGAGGCATGAAGACCTCATGATTGCTTACTCAGATTAATGAGTCACATTTAACGCCACCTGGACACTCATCTCATAGGTTAAAACTCAATGTTTACTACACGAAAATGGCTGTATATGAACAGAAAAATATACAAGAGTTATCAAATAAGCCTAACAGGCATGACTCCCTATCAATATTATTGTACAAATTAATTTCACAAAGGGAAATATTTTTTAAACTCATAAATATTTCATCACAAGGTTCTCGTCCTTACATAACTTCCACCGCGGCTTGTAGCCCGGTTTAAATATTTCACATCATGTAAAAATGCGAGGGTCTCGTCCTTAACTCCGAATCACAAGTATTTTGCACATTATGCCAACTGAATTTCAATTTCCTTTCTTTCTTCTTTTCAATAAATTTTGTAAATATTTTTCATAACACATAACGAACCCTCATACCGGTAGGGCATATAATTCATAAAAAATGGAATCAATTATTCCGAAACATATTAAACCCACTGTAATGAATAATAAAAAATACTTTTGGACTTATAGCCCTCAATGGTGTACAAAAATAAATGACAGACACGGGCTCACATCTTCAAATCTCCCAACAGGGATAAATATATAAGTGAGTCACAAAAATTACGAAGCTCACCCATAAGCAGAGCATAATAGGAGGCCTCACCTCAATATTCAGAACCGAATCAAATTAAAGGAAAATATCTTTTTATAACAGAATCATGATCGTACCTGTAATGACACCATCTGGTGTATCGGCCTCAGCCAAATCATATCGATTATATCAACGGGTCGGGCCTCCACCTCTTAGGCGCCCACTACCCGCCTGTCCTCCACCTCTAACTGACTGTGCACGTGGAGTATTAACTGGAATAAAGCTCGTAGCTTGAGTGCTCTGATGAAATCCACCCCTCCCAAGTCTGGGGCAATCTCTCATGATGTGCCTAGTATCACCACATTCATAACAACCCCTCTGAGGTCGCAGTTGCTCGTACTGAGTCTGTGCCGGATAACTGGAATAACCATTATTGGAATCCCGTGCCGGTGGTGCATCGTAAGAACTTAGTGGAGCACTCCGAGTAGTCTGATGTGCGGACTAAGCTGGCCGACTGCTCGAGCCTATGCTATAATGGGTCCTAGCTGAAGAGTAAAATCCACTGAACCCTCCAGATCTTCGAGACCTTTTGGCCTCCTTAGACTCCCTTTCCTCGTCTAAAACACCCTCAATCTTTCTCGCAATCTCCACTACTTGTTGAAATGGAGTATCAGTTTGCAATTCTCGATCCATGCATATTTGAATATCATAATCGAGCCCCTTAATGAATCTGCGGACCCGCTTTCTGATTGTAGGAACCAAGATTGGTGCATGACCGGCTAACTCACTGAACCTAATAGCATATGCTGACACTGTCATAGTGCCCTGACGCAACTATTCAAACTCTGCGCACCACGCATCTCGGAGAGTCTGGGGAACAAACTCTTTCAAGAACATTTCCGAAAATTGAGCCCAAGTTGGTGGTGTTGCTTCGGCTGGTCTACCTTCTTCATAGATTTGCCACCACCGATACGCTGCGCCTGACAGTTGAAATGTAGTAAAGGCAACTCTGCTCACTTCCACAATACCCATGGTGCGGAGAATACAATGACAATTTTCTAGAAATCCTTGGGCATCCTCTGTAGCTATGCCACTGAAAGTAGGTGGACTATACCTCTTAAACCTTTCAAGCCTTTTTTGTTCTTCTTCTGATGCCTCTGGCCTGACCTCAGGCCGAACCGGAATAACAAGTTGTACCAGTATTGCACCCGAAACCTGACCAATGTGAACCTGCTGCTCTGGAGTTGTGGTAGGAGTTTGAGCTACTCCCCCAATTTGCGAAATATTTGGTGCAACAGAGATCATTCCAGCCTGAGTTAATGTACCAAACATACTCAGGAACTATGCTAAGGTCTCCTGATGTCCGGGGGGTAGCAACAGGTGTTTCTGGTACCTGTCCCCCAGTTGGAGCTACTGGTGGCTCCTCAATTGTTGTTCTGACAGGTGCTTTAGTCGCAACACGTGCCCTTCCTCGACCTCTACCTTGGCCTCTACCTCGGCCCCGACTTCTTGCAGCCCTAGCAATATGTGCGGATGCCTGCTCAGCTAACCTGGTAGCATGTGTCCTCACTATCTGTGAGAGAATGGAGATACAAAGGTTCAAATTTCAAATTCAACAAATTCCGCACGATAGGAATGTAAGAAGTGGAAATTTCCTAACAATTCTGTAGCCTCTCGAAGATAAGTACAGACGTCTCTGTACCGATCTGCAAGACTCTACTAGACTCGTTCGTGACTCGTAGAACCTATGAACCTAGAGCTCTGATACCAACTTGTCACGACCCAAAATCCTACCACAGGCGTCGTGATGAAATCTAGTCTCTAAGATTAAATAAGCCGATTTCAATTACATTTTGAAGCAAGTTTTAAAAAAAAATAAATTAAATAAGTAATCAAAACTAACAGCGGAACAAATATGAACATACAACCTCCCAAGACTGGTAGTACTAAGTCACGAACTCTAACTGAATACATAAAATGATCACAAGGACCGAATATACAATACTGTTGGATTACAAATTAACAGTACAACGAAATTGAAAAAGTCTCCAAGGGACTGCGACGACCAAGCAGCTCTACCTTGAATTCTTACGATCCCACTTTAACTCTGCTCAAGTCCGATATATTCAATATCTGGCTCTGCACAAAAATGTGCAGAAGTGTAGTATGAGTACACCACGGTCGGTACCCAGTAACTATCAAGACTAACCTCAGTGGAATAGAGACGAGGTACAGTCAAGACACTCACTAGTCTAATAGCATGTGCAATATAATATATAAAATAGTAGGAAACAGATAACAATATGGGCAGGATAAAACAACCAGTGATACGCACAACAAGACAACAAGAATACCATAAATATTACTCAACAATTAATAAATACATGTATGCCCAATTAATTCAAGTTTTTCAAATAAATATCCTTCACATATAATTCTTCCAAATAACTCTCTTTCAAATATAGTTTTTTCAAATATAATTCTTTCATATAATACTTTCTAAATAAAAATCCTTCCAAATAAATATTTTGAATATAATTCTTTCAAATGAAAAAGTGACCATGTGACACCTCATTTCATAATCATAAAATATACGGGTCTCAGCCCAATTTCATATTTTTCGTAAACACGGGTCTCAGCCCATTTTTCATATTTCCACGGCACTTCGTGCCCATCATTAAATCATATTATTTCCCCCGCACCACGTGCCCTCAGTTCATATCATAACTGAACGGATAATTCACGTGCCAAGTATCATTATCAATTAGTCACAGCACCTCGTTTCCACATTTTATATCACAACTGCACGAACAATTCATGTGCCAATATCCTTATTATTTACTCCCAACACCTTGTGCCCATATTTTATTTTATAATCCGCCTGGCAATAGCCACATGCTCCCAATTTCAACATAAATCAGATTATTATCAATTTACCAACAACAAGACAAATTGCATAAGGTATAAAAATAAACACAAGAAAATCACAACATCACATGAAAATCACCAACACCACAATTCCATATCATCACATATCGTCCCTGACAATAGCCACTCTTATCTCTCCTATAGCCACCCTTATCTCTCCTATAGCCGCCCTTGTCTCTCCTATAGCTGCCTTTATCCCTCCGCCCTGACAATATCAATAACCACCCTTATCATTCCTATAGCCACCCTTATCTCTCCTATAGCCGCCCTTGTCTCTCCTATAGCTGCCTTTATCCCTCCGCCCTGACAATATCAATAACCACCCTTATCATTCCTATAGCCACCCTTATCACTCCTATAGCCGCCCTTATCGCTCAGCCCAGACAATATTCCAACAAACACAACAACAATGAAATGCCACCCTTATACCCACCTAATATCAACGGTGAAATACTACCCTTATATCTTCAAAATAATATCACACAATACAAAAATTTATACGAGAAATTATCACGGCAACATAACAAAATCAATTCATAACACAATTTGCCCAATGGCCACAACCAAAATTTCAAAGACACAACCAAATCAATTAATTTCACAACAAATAGCCGAAAGCTCCACACAATGTGTATAACACTCCAAAAACAATCAACAGAGATAGAAATTACTCAGCATAAAGCAAAGCCTTCATTAATCCAATTTAGATAATTATATTAACACTTTTTTTTTTAATCTTGCTTAATTAATTATTTGCATAGAAAAAATTCATATTGAGATTAAATTCCAAGAAATATCAAACCGACAATACTCATGAAATTACATAAATTTTCAAGTAACGATCACATCAAATTATCATATAAACAAATTCAGCAACAAGAATTTAGGCATGGCAAATAGATGAATTAATAAATATTAACAATTATTCAAATTACTATACAATTTTGCCCCAAGACTTTAAGTCAATGAGTTTTGCACATATAAGCCCGAGTACGTACTCGTCACCTCACGTACACAGCTTTTCACATTTCACAAATGGCATATAAGACTCGATGTCTAAGGGGTAATTCCCCCACTCGAGGTTAAGCAAGACACTTATCTTTTTGAAGTTAAGACGATATTCCAAAATATCCTCTTGCTTGAATTGACCTCCGGATAGCTCTAATCTATCCAGATTAATTGCATAACATCATTAAAATTCATCAAAAACAATTCCGGATAATAATATGTCGACTTAAAATTTTATTCCAAAAAGTCAACAAAAGTCAACGCAGGGCCCGCCTCTCGGAACCTGACATAATTTTTACGAAATCTGAACGCCCAATCCGATATGATTTCAACCATACCAATTTTATCGAATTCCAATAAAAACTCGACCTCAAAATCTTAAATTTTTGTTTTTGGAAGATTTTGCAAAAATCTTGATTTCCTCCATTTAAATCCAGATTAAATGTTGAATATAATCATGGATTCATGAAATATAAACATTTTAGGATATAGAACACTTACCCAAGTCAAAGTCGTGAAGAACTCCTCCAAAATTGCCCAAATACCGAGCTCCAAAATCTCAATCGAAAATGACAAAGTGACTGATTTTTGGTCAGTATGTTGCTGCCCAGTATCGCACCTGCGGGTACTGTTCACGCACCTGCGGGCACTGTTCACGCACTTGCGAAAAAAATAGCAAGCTGCCCAAAAATTCCAGCAGCTTTTCTTCAAGTCCGAAATGATCTGTTAACCTTCCGAAATCCACCCAAGGCCCTCGGAGCCTCAACCAAATATACCAACACGTCCCAAAATACAATACGAACTTAGTCGAGGCTTTAAACCATGTCAAACAATGTCAAAATTATGAATCGCGCATCGAATCGAATTATGAGTTTTCAAATTTTCCAACTTCTATAGTTTTGCGCCGAAACGTATCAAATCAATACGGAATGACTTCAAAATTTGCACACAAGTCATAAATGACGAAATGGAGCTATTCAAATCTCCAGAATTGGATTCCGACCCCAATATCAAAATGTTAACCCCCCGGTCAAACTTCCCAAAAATTCATCTTTCGCCATTTCATGCCAAATTCCTCTACAGACCTCCAAATAATTTTTCGGACACGCTCCTAAGTCAAAAATCATCATACGGATCTATTGACATCATAAAAATTCCATTCTGGAGTCGTTTACTCGAAAGTCGACTCTTCGATCAACTCTTCCCATTTAAGCTTCTAAATAAGGATTGTTCTTTTAATTTAATTCTGAATCTTCAGTCGATCAAACTCGACCACACCCGCGGGTCATAATACATATTGCGAAGCTGCTCGAGACCTCAAGTCACTGAACGAGGCGTTAAGTCTTAAAACGACAAGTTGGGTCGTTACCAGTATTTGTAGTCTGAAGTTTTAGCAAATGAAATAAAAAACTTCAGCATGTTTAGTATGAAATTTTTGGAAATGAACAAAAAAGCTTCAGCATGGATAAGTCTGACTCTTAAAAGATATAGTTACATCCTTATATATGCCTATTAACGGGTAATGTTTGCAAAACTGTTTCAGCCTATAAAGTGTGACTGTCAAAAGCTATAGATGATAACTTCAGACCAAAAAGGTTGAAGTTTCTAACTTATATATGCTAACTTCAGCTTATAAGGTATGACATTTTAATTTGACACGAACTATATTATTACATTAAAATGAGAATGCAGCCTTCTAAATTCAAAACAATTATACACATAAAAGAAACATGATTTTCATTTATATAACATATTACAAGATAAAAAACCACAAAAAACAAAAGAAAGCCATAAAAACATTAACAAAATACAGAAGAAAAACATAAAAAGGGATTAAAAAAACTAAGCATCACCACCATCATCAGAATAGTACTCCTCAATTTCTCGATAAATCTCATCATCATCGGAATCAGAGATAATTATAGGATACTCGGGCAAAAGACCACAAAGTCTCATGAAATCGCACTTTAACTTGTTGAATTGATCACGCAATTGATTTTGTTAAATTATTACTCTATCCATAAGATAAGGAAGACTCTTCAATCTATTTTCCATATTGGCATAGTCGTCCCTGATGGGAAATTTAAAAGAATCAATGTGATGACCCGATAGGTCATCTTTAAATTTAACATACAATTCTGTGCTCCGAGACCTCGAATAGCATCATTTAGCATTCCTCGACTTGCGTGCTCAATCTGTATATTTTTCCGAAAAGCTTTTATGTAAAAACTTGATAAAAAAGAGAAAATAGTACTTTAAAACTCACTTAAGTTGACTTCGGTTAATAGTTTGAGCAAACAGATCCGGATTAATTTTTTGACAGTCTCCGTGGGTCCGTATCATAATTTGGGACTGGGGAGTATGCCCGGAATTTAATTTGGAGGTCCCTAGCTTGAGTTATCGCCAATTATTG
>AWOL01S0028229.1:3841-15807 GCA_000715115.1 Nicotiana otophora | reverse complement strand
CCGTCACGACGTGTTTTGGAGGGGTATTTGGGTCGTGACAAATGCCTAAAACTTTAACCCAATAAATATTTGCACATAGAAGCCTGGGTACGTGCTCATCACCTCACACAGCTTTTCCAATTTCACATATGGTACATAAGACTCGATGCCTAAGGGGTAATTCCCCCACTCAAGGTTAGGAAAGATACTTACCTTTTAAAGTTATGTCGATACTCCAAAATCGCCTTCTTGCTTGAATTGACCTCTGTACCGCTCAAATCTATCCTAATTAATTGTATAACTTCATTAAAATTCATCAGAAACAATTTCGGATAATAAAACATTGACTTAAAATTTTATTCTAAAAAGTCAACCAAAAGTCAACGCGGGGCTCGCCTCTCGGAACCCCACGTAATTTTCACAAAATCCGAACACCCATTCCGATACGAGTTCAACCATACCAATTTTATCGAATTCCAATAACAAATCATCCTCTAAATCTTGAATTTCCATTTTTTGAAAAGTTTTTACAAAACTCCCCATTTCCTCCATTAAACTCGAATTTAATGATGAATATAATCATAGATTCATGAAATATAATCATTTTCGGATATAGAACACTTACCCCAACCAAGCTTGTGAAAATTCCTTCCAGAATCGCCAAAAGTCGAGCTCCAAAAATCCCAATCGAAAATGATGAAAGGACCATTTTTGGACCTTAACATTCTACCTAGTTTCGCACTTTCGGACAAGTCACCGCATCTGCGGAGCCACTTTTGCCATCCAAAACTCACTTCTATGGAAGTACACTTCCCAGTCAACCCTCGCATCTGTGGAAGAATTTCTGCTTCTGCGAGAATCGCATGTGCGAGACCATGGCTCACTTCTGTGCAAAGGGCCGCTTCTATGATGGCCAGGAGCAGCTGTGCTTGCGCTTCTGCGTAGAAATTGCCGCTTTTGTCCAGAAATTGCTGCTTCTGCCCAGGTTGCTTCTGCGTTGCAAATCCTTGCTTCTGCGATAAAATCTTCTGCAGAAGTGATTGCACTAGCAATCAAAATTTCCAGCAGTCTTCTTCAAGACCAAATTGATTTGCTAACCATCCGGAATCCACCCGGGGCTCTCGGAACTTCAACAGGGATATTGATCGAGAACGAAGGTTGAACAGGGATCAATACCAGCCATGTAATGGAGATTCTAGGAGCAACGGATCTGGGCAAAACCCTATACGACGTGAAAGGAGAAATGACATAGGTCAGAGCTCTCGAGGGCTCATAAGAAAGAATGGCTTCGACAGGCATACCAGACCTAAATAAGCACCACGATTGTCAGAATATAACTACAATGTTAACACAGCCGACATCGCATCGGCTATCAGACGCATTAAAGATACTAAATGACCTCGACCTCTATAGAATGATCCGGCACAGAGAAATCCCAACCAAATTTGTAAATATCATGGCATATATGGCCACAAAATGGAAGATTGTAGACAGTTGAGAGAAGAAGTAGCCCGGTTATTCAATGAAGGGAACTTTCGGGAGTTTCTGAGTGATCGAGCTAAGAATCAGTTCAGAGACGGAGATTCCAACAAACAAAATGAACAAGAAGAACCTCAACACTCATTCACATGATTGTTGGAGGAGTCGATGTTCTCCAAGGTCTAGTGTTAAAATGCACCAAGGTGTCAATCACAAGGGAGAAACGAATTCGGGATTACGTACTAGAAGGAACCTTGTCCTTCAACGACGAGGACGCATAAGGAATCATGCAACCCCATAACGATGTACTGGTAATATCTGTACTCATGAATAAGACTCGAGTTAAACGTGTGTTAAATGATCCAAGTAGCTCGGCCAACATCATTCGATCAAGGGTCGTAGAACAGCTCGCCCTACAAGGCCAAGTTGTGCCCGCAGCCCGAGTGCTAAACGGATTCAACATGGCTTGTGAGACTACTAAGGGCAAAATAACTTGTCACGACCAAAAATCCCACCACATGTGTCATGATGACACTTAGTCTCTAAGACTAAGTAAGCCGACCATAATAACAATTCAAGCCATTTTGTTTAATATATATAGAAAAATCGAAACCAACAAAGGAAATAATGATACAACCTCCCAAGACTAGTAATACCGAGTCATAAACTCTAACTGAATACATGAAATGATCTCAAGGAAATTGAATATATAATATTGTTCCAATAATAATTGACAGTACGATAAAATGGAAAGATTCTAAGGGACTGCGACGACCAAGCAGCTCTACCTTGAATCCTTGCGATCATACTCTAACTCTGTTCGAGTCCGATATCTCCAATACCTGGCTCTGCACAAATATGTGCAGAAGTGTAGTATGAGTACACCACAGTCGGTGCCCACAAACTATCAAGGCCAGCCTCGGTGGAGTAGTGATGAGGTACAGTCAANGCATGCGTATCAACACCCTGACCTTATATCACCGCATGCATATCAATATCACAATATTTCACAAATCGCACCTCAAGTGCCCAAATATCACAGCATACCACACCTTGCACCTCAAGTGATCACATATCACAAGATATCACAAATTTCATATCAAGTGCTCAAATATTATAACATATAGCAAATTGCACATCAAGTACTCAAATATTACAACATATCTTAAATTGCACATCAGGTGCTCAAATATTACAACTTGCCAAAGAAATCAACAATACATTATTTTTCCACAATAAGAAGCCCACGACTCGACCATAATGCGCACAAAAAACTTAACAAAATATCGGGGAGTGAAAAACGTAACAAAATAATATTTCACAATTTAACACTTTGCCTCAATATGATTTACGGCCTTTATAACTCAATACCAATTTCAACAACGTGAACTGAAAAGTAATTCATCAAGGAACAACGCCTTCTTTAATCTAAATTTGTTTTGGAAAATAAATTAATACAACCTTTTAAAATTACTTTATAAATTATTTGCAGATGAAGAATCCGTAATAAAATTATTTCCACGACCAAATTATCATATAAAAATAACCTCGGCAAATAAGGAAAAAAAGGTATGACAAATAAGGGATTTAATAAGTTTCAACAATTTTCCAATTTAATACATAAGGGTGTCTACGAATTTTAACCGATATAATTTGCATATATAAACCAAGTACATACTCGTCACTTCGCGTACATGGTTTTCGATCACACAATTTCCACATAAGACTCAATGCCTAAGGGGAAATTCCCCCACACAAGGTTAGGCAAGATACTTACCTTTACGGAGTTAGGCTGATATTCCAAAATAGCCTTCTTGCTTGAATTGACCTCCGAACAGCTCAAATCTATCCAAATTAATTATATAACTTCATTAAAATTCATCAGAAACAATTCCAGATAATAAAACGTCGACTCTAAATTTCACATTAAAAAGTCAACCAAAATTCAACATAGGACCCGCCTCTCGGAACCCGACATAATTTTCATGAATTTCGAGCACCCATTCCGATACGAGTTCAACCATACCAATTTTACCAAATTCCGATAATAACTCGACCTCCAAATCTTAAATTTTCGTTCTTGAAAAGCTTTGCAAAATCTTGATTTCTTCCATTTAAATCCGAAATAAATGATGAATATAACCATAAAATCATGAAGTATAATTATTTTCGGATATAGGACACTTACCCCAATCCATATGGTGCAAAATCACCTCAAATATCGCTTCAATACGAGATAATAAAATGGCCGAAACCCCCGTTTTATAGAATCTGTCCAGGGAAGTTGCATTTGACATTTGAGACCTATAAATCTAATTTGACACATGCGATTTTGCCTCTGCCCCAGAAAAATAACATTACCAACCTTGAGTAAATCGATCATAACTTTCTGTACAAAAGTCCAAATGATGATTGGTTTAACTTTCTGAAAACTAGACAACAAGGGCTACAATTGTTATGTTTAGCAGATCTCTCTATAAGTTTGCAAGAAATAAACTCCCAAAGTCAGCCCTGTGCAGCAGATATTTCTGGCGATGCACACTGCTGTAGCCAAAATCTACAGTACCATCCTTCAGTCAATTGATCATAACATTCTGTACAAATGTCCAAATGATAAATGGTTTATCTTTCTAGAAATTAGAATCAAAGGGCTACAACTTTTATGTTTTACAACTTTCCATATGCCTTATAGATTTCGCGATATAAGCTTCTAAAGTCAGCTCTGCACATCAGACATTTCACACACTGCTGTCAAAAACCAGCAGTTAAAAATGGCATAACAATGATCCGAAACCACTCCGAAACTCACCAAGCCCCTCGGGACCCAGTCCGAACACACCAAGAAGTCTCAAAACATATTATGGACTTAGTAGAGGCCTCAAATCACATCAAACAACATTAAAAATATAAATCACACCCCAATTCAAGACTAATGAAACTATGAAATGCCAACGTCTACATTTGATGCCGAAACCTATCAAATCAAGTCCGATTGACCTCAAATTTTGCACACAAGTCGTAAATGACATAACGGACCTGTTCAAAATTTTAGAATTAGATTCCGACCCCGATATCAAAAAGTCAACTCTCGGTCAAACTTCTGAATTCCATTTTTTCAACTTTCGCCAAAATGCTTTCATTTTTTCTACGGACCTCCAAATCCAATATATGCCTAAGTCCGAAGTCACCATACGAAGCTATTAGAATCATCAAAACTCCATTCCAGAGTCGTTGGCTCAACAGTCAATCTCCGGTCAATGCTTTTCATTTAAGCTTCAAAAATGAGAATTATTCTTTCCATTTAATTCTGAATCTTCCGAAAATCAAACTCGACCTCACACGCAAGTCATAATACGTATTACGAAGTTGCTCAGGATCTGAAATCACTAAATGGGGAGTTAGTTCTTAAAATGACAAGTCGGGTCGTTACATAACTTTGCCATTGAACGTGGTTGGGACCATCCAGGAGACTAAGTTCCATGTGATCGAGGCAGATATGAGGTATAACGCCATGGATCAACAACATAAGGGCAGTGCCCTCGACCCTTCACCAGGTTCTAAAATTCCCGACACCTAAGGGAATCAAAACAATTTACGAGGAGCAACCCACCATAAAGGAAATGTCTGGCGTTGATGAAGTGATTTCAGCATCGGCACTCTCATCCACCAAGGTGTCAAAATTCGAAGGGAAAGAAAGAGGCCAAATAGCAATCACAGACACCGGCCTTGACCCAGTTAGAGAAGCAGAGGACTGACGAAGATAATGATTATGGGGTCCCTCGATCCTTCATAGCCCTCGATGACTCCGGCACTACAAAATAAGCGGTAGAAGAGCTTGGAGCAAGTCATACTAATCAAACATCTGCCCGAACGAAAGGTATACCTGGGCACGGGGTTAACTCATGACCTCAGGAAAAACTAATTTAATTTCTTATAGCTAACATGGAATATTTTGCTTGATCTCATCTCGACATGACAGGGATCCCACCGGAATCACCACCCATAAACTAAGCTTGGACTCGAAGTTCCATCCGGTGAAGCAGAAAAGGAGACCCTAGTCCGTGATGAACCATGCCTTCGTCAAAGACGAGGTAACCAAGCTTCTTAAAATAGGGTCCATCCGGGAAGTAAAATAACCCGAATGGTTAGCAAACATAGTAGTAGTCCCTAAGGAAGGGAACAAACTTATGATGTGTGTATATTACAAAGATTTAAATAAATCATGCCCCAAGGATTCTTTTCCGTTTCCTAATATCGATCGCATGATAAATGCCACAGCCAGCCACGAGACCCTCAATTTTCTCGATGCCTATTCCGGATACAACCAAATACAAATGAACCCAGATGATCAGGAAAATACCTTGTTCATCACTAAATATGGTACCTACTGCTATAACTTAATGCCATTTGGATTAAAAAATGTTGGTGCCACTTATCAATGGTAGTACACCAGATGTTCGAAGAATAAATAGGGAAATCTATGGAAATTTACATTGATGATATGTTAGTTAACTCCATGCGGGCAGAGAAACATTTGAAACATTTGTAGGAAACCTTTAGTATATTGAGGAAATACAACATGAAGTTGTACCCGAAAAAATACGCGTTCAGGGTCGGTTCAGGCAAATTTCTCGGATTTATGGTTTCCAATAGTGGAATCGAGATCAACCCCAACAAGATCAAAGCTATCGAGGACATCACGGTAGTAGACAATGTAAAGGCCGTAAAAATGTTAACCGGGTGCATAGCCGCCCCGGGGCGAATCATCTCAAGGTCATCAGGTAAGAGCCATCGATTTTTATTGTTGTTGAAGAAGAAACATAACTTCACATGGACTCCGGAATGCCAGTATGCCTTGGTAGAGCTTAAATGATACTTATCGAGCCTGCTGCTACTTCATACGCCAAGGGCAGATGAATAACTGTACTTATATTTGGCAATATAAGAGATAGTGGTAAGTGAAGTCCTAGTGCAAGAAGAACAAGGTACACAATTTCTGATTTATTATGTTAGCCGGACCTTGGGTGAGGTCGAAACTAGATATCCCCACCAAGAAACATTAGCGCTCTCTTTGACAAGCACCTCTAGGAAACTAAAACTGTACTTTCAATGTCACCCCATATATGTTGTGACAACTTATTCATTGCGAAATATTATGCACAATCCCGAGCTTTCGGGATGGTTGGCCAAATGGTCCGTAGAAATCAGCGGGTATGATATTGAATATTGACCCCGAACAACCGTTAAGTCTCATATTTTGGCCGACTACATGGCTGATTTCACGCCGACCCTAGTACTTGAGGTCGAAAGAGAGTTGTTACTGAACTCGGGTACGTCCTCGGGAATCTGGACCCTCTTTACGGATAGTGCATCGAACGCAAAGTGGTCCGGACTCGACATCGTACTAAAACCGCCCACAGGCAAAATGGTTAGAGAATCTATTAGAACTATGAAATTGACTAACAACGAGGCCAAATATGAAGCCATGATTGTAGGTCGCGAACTAGCCAAAAGCTTGGGAGCATAGGTGATCGAAGCCAAATGCGACTCCCTCCTTGTGGTGAATCAGGTTAATGGAACCTTCAAAGTGGGAGGAGAATGAATGCAAAGATACCTAGATAAGTTACAAGTAACTTTGCATAGATTTAAATAATGGACTTTGCAACTCGTGCCTTGAAATAAAAATAGTGAAGCCGATGCTCCTGCAAACTTAGGGTCATCGATCGAGGACAACGAGCTTAATTCGGGGGCCGTCGTGCAACTCATGAGGTCAGTAGTTGAAGAAGGCCACGCCAAGATAAACTCCATAAGATTGACCTGGGATTGGAGAAATAAATACATAGAGTATTTTAAGACCGGAAAACTTCCCCTAGATCCAAAAGAATCGAGGACCCTGCGCACGAAGGCAACACAATTCACCTTGTCCGAACACGAAACCTTGTTCAGAAGAACGTTCGATGGTCCACTAGCGATATGTCTGTGACCGGGAGATATCGAGTATGTTATGAGGGAAGTTCATGAGGGCACTTGTGGAAATAATTTTGGTGTTGAATCATTGGTTCAAAAGGTAATCAGAGCCGGCTATTACTGGATCGACATGGAAAAATATTCGAAATAGTATGTTCAAAAATATGACAAATGCCAAAGACATGCATCGATGATTCACCAACCAGAGGAACTACTCCATTCAGTCTTCTCACCATGGCCATTCATGAAGTGGGGAATGGACACCGTTGGCCCTCTTCCATGGGTACCAGGTAAAGCTCAATTTATTTTATTTATGACTGACTATTTTTCTAAGTGGGTTGACGAACAGGCCTTTGATAAGGTTAGGGAGAAGGAAGTCATCGACTTCATTTGGGACAACATCATATGTCGGTTCGGGATGCCATCCAAAATTGTGTGTGACAACGGGAAACAGTTCCTCGGCAGCAAAGTAACAAAATTTCTTGAAGATCATAAGATCAAAAGAATCCTATCAACACCTTATCATTCTAGAGGGAACGGGCAAGCCGAATCGAACAACAAAACCATTATCCAAAATAATAAGAAGAGGCTAATTGACGCCAAAGGAAAGTGGAAGGAAATTCTACTCGAAGTTCTTTGGACATTCCACTCAACCTTGAAATCCAGTACTGGGGCCACCCCATTCTCATTGGTTTATGGCATCATCGGTCGATGTCGGAGAGCCAAGTATCAGGCATCGATATGCAACAAAGGAATCAAATGACGAGGCCATCAATACAAGCCTCGAACTATTGGATGAAAGGCATGAAGCTGCCCTCGTCAGATTGGCCGCCCAAAAACAGCGGATCGATAGATACTACAATCAAAGAGCCAATCTTCGATATTTTAATGTCGGTGACTTAGTACTAAGAAACGTCACTCTTAACACCCGAAATCCGAACTAAAGGGGAATTGGGTCTGAATTGGGAAGAACCGTACCAAATTCTCGAGGTCACCAAGAAAGGGTCCTACAAGCTCGGAATGATGAATGGAGAACAGCTACCGAGCAATTTGAATATATCTCACCGAAAACGGTATTACTGCTAAGGTACGACCCCATTTCATTTCCTTTTTTCAGACTAACACTTGCAGGTGGTCAACGGGAAATGACAATGGATTCTTTGGTGAACGACACGAAGTTTTTAGGTCTGAAAGCACGTATTGCACTCTTTTTCCCTTAGACCGGCTTTGTCCCAAATGGGTTTTTCGGCGAGGTTTTTAATAAGGCAACAATGAATCGTGCTAACTTAGAATCAAGCCCGATTATGAATCAGCACCGAAGATCAATTCAACAATATCCGAGGTTCCTTTGCAATTAATCTTGAATACTGGGGGCTACCCTCGGATATGCATTATCTCTGAATATCTACTCTAGCGAGAAAACTAATTCAAAAAGGAAGGGTCTCGATAGATAGGATTTATTGTAAGGGCCAAACTGTCGAAACGAACCGTGCCCACGTAGATTGCTCGAACCCTGGCATAAATATGTACGCATGTATGACTGTTTTGATCGAGAATAAAGTGATGTACTTTCATTGCAATCATCTTATGTTTGAAATTGTTTCCTCTTTATATCCCCTGAAGAGCTTCGTACTTTCGAAAATAATGAGCCCAAAGGCAATACATAACAAGAATGCGAACGACCACTCCCTCACTCGAGGACTGCCGTCCAACTCAAACGGCCCATGTCACTGGGTCTCGGGGGCAAAAAACCTATTATGAAACTCCCCGGTTTCTAAAGGCCACGACCACCCTACTCGGGGACTGTTATCTCGGGCAAGACCGGATAACTCGGGAATAAACAAGCTCAATTGGAAGCTCCCAAACTAAAAGGCTACAGCCAAATTAACATGGCTCAGAGACGTCCAAAATCCAAAGCAAAAACTAGGCCTTCGAAAAAGAAACATTTTCACAACCGGTTCAAAAGGCTACCCTTCGCAAACTATAATTTGAGTTACATACTTCTGGAGAAAGTTCCCTGAAATAATGAACCCTCGAGATGCCTCAAAACCAAATATTGTAAAGGCAAGGTTTTCCCGGACTTACACAACCTAAGTTATTTTATGCTAAGGCATTCCGATCTTTGTGAACATAAGTAATAAAGCAAAGGAAATATTTGAGAGCCAAAAGGGGAAGAAAGCCTTATATATATAATAATTCTATTTTACAAAGTCCACAATGGCCTAGTACAAAAATTTACAATGGTCAAAACGACCTCAAACAGATGCAAAAGAAGCAAAAAATATAAAGGCCTAAGTGGCCTGGTTTTCATCGGATGTAGCATCTCCATCCTCGGGATCTTCACCGTCTTCGGACTCGTTTAAGCTCTCGGAATCTTACTCAGGAAAGTCTAGCTGTTAGGCCCTGGCTTCCTTTGCTTTAGCATTTTTGTTTTTGGCCAGGACATCGAAGACTTCGGCATGAACTCCCTCGAGGGCTTCCCTTCGAGCCTGCCATCTTGCATGATCCATCATACTATTAGCCTTTGCCTGGATGTCCTCGACATTGACCTTGAAGTGGGCCACTTTAGCATCGGCTTTGGTGTTGGCCATGGCCACCTCAGATATGGCCACTTCGAGTTCATTGGCCAATATTTCCTAATAACAAATAGCCAAGTCCAATTGGTACTGAAGCTCCTCGAGTTTCTTGACCTGCACCGAAGCCTTCTCTTTTGCAGCTTGGAGCTGTGTCTCGGCCGACTCCTGTTGTGCTTGGACAGTTTCCTTTTTCGAGGTTAAGATGTCCATATTCTTCTTAAATTCTTCAGCCTCGGCTTGTATCACATCTACCCGTGCCTTGAGCTGCCCGATCTGTTCGAGCCTCTGTTGGACCTGCAGGATCGGATTGTTAGTTACTATCTCTAATTCATCTTCACTATCGTGAAGCACTCGAAATACGTGCTCGGNATTCTGAGCCGCTTCTAAATTAGCCCGGAGCTTCACACTCAGAAGCTTGTAAGTATCCCCCTTCTCGGTGAGTTCCCGGACCTCAGCCTCATGCTCTTTCCAGATTCTGAAGAAAGCCTCATGATGCAACACCGAAGCCTGCAAGCCCGAAGAGAGATGTTAGAATTATTTACAACTTTAAGCTTAAAATAAATAATTAAGTGAACCTCGAACTTACCCGATTAAAAGCATGTTGGGCCTCGTCAAATGGGCAAGGTGCCTCCACGAGATCTTATCAGGGATTGATGATAAAAAGAAATGACATCACATGTTGATCTCGAAATCTTATCAGGGATCGACGATAAAGAAAAATGATATCAGATGTATCTGAGAAAAGCTCTTACCATGATTGTGGGCCTCCCATCGACCTTTTGATAATTCCATCCAAGCCTGCTCGGAATACGGCCTCTGTGACACAAGGCCCTCGACCCATTCCTTAAGTTCAGGAACTGCGTCCGGCATCTGGGCCACATCTGCGACACCAAAAACATCAATGAAGAAAGAGATGAGAAGGAAAACAATGAGATTGAACCTTTGAAGCAAAACACCACTTACGTTTCATGTTCCATTTCTCGGGAAATGGCATGTCTTCAGCAGGGATCAAGTCCGAAGTCTTTACTCAAACAAATTGGCCCATCAAACCTTGGTCCCCAGCTTTGGCTATGCTCAAGAACTGAGCCTTACTGGCCCGGCGAGCAAGCTTGATCAGCCCCCCTCTATATAGTCGGGGACTATAGAGGCTCATAAGGTGGTCGAGGGTAAAGGGACATCCCTCTATTTTGCAGTCCTCTTTCACCTTGGTGAGGAGATCCTCGGTGATTGAGCATATGTATCTCGAGACTGGCTCACATTGTCCCGGTACGGAGGAGGCCTTTTCAACCTTAATATCGGTAATAGTAGGGCACCCTGCCAAAACGAATTCCTAAGGGTGAGGGGCCGCTTTAAGAAATTTAGGTGCAAGAGTTATAAAGCAAAGGGTTTTTTGTTGGAAAAACAAGAATAGGAGGAGCTCTAATCGAGACTGCCATATGATAGATTAAGGTCCGACCTCGAGTCATATCGAACCGATGTGTAAAGTTATATTGCCAAGATCAAGACCTCGGGACCGAACAAAGTCGAGATCAGGCGAGATCGAGGGAAACTTGCTAAGTCAGATAATAGAAAGGTGAAATATCCGCGATCGAGTGTAGATCACAGCGGAGATCTCTGCATGTATCAAGGATAGGCCGATTAATTAGCCAATCATGAGATTTCTTACTTCATTTAGAACTGTATCATGAGTAGGACTCCCCTACTATATAAAGGGGATATGATCATTTGTAAAGGGGCATGACTTTTACGCAACATAAAGAAATACACTTTCCTTTTCTAGCTTTCATTATCTTGTTACTCTGTTCTTATATCAAATTGAAACTTCTCTTGATTCAAAGGTGATCGAATCCGAGGGCCAAGACTATTCGATTCGTTTGGTTTGCATTTATTTCTTTTATCGTCAAATTCAATATTAATATATTCTCTTAATTTGTGCCAAGTTATATCACGTATCCTTAAAACCGC
>AWOL01S0028226.1:45750-63976 GCA_000715115.1 Nicotiana otophora | reverse complement strand
ATAATTTGTAAAAATATTATATTTGAATTGTTGTGCTTTTTTTTGAGAGATTCAGGTCTTGTAGTCATTTGGGATTGACTCACATAATTTGTGTTTCAAGACCATGACTCGAGAGATGATCTTTAGTTAATCATTGAATGATAACTCATTTTTTGCGCGAATATTTCTCTGTAATGATGGGATAATTTTTTATGTCATAAATATTTTGATACATTTTTCCTATACCATACACATTCCCTTCATCAAATTAACTCTTTTAGTTTATCCATTATCTACTAAGATTGTTCAAAGATTATTCTTTTCCAATCTTACCAATCATTCAGAGTATATTCAATTTTAGCTTTTTACTTAAATAGTTAATCTTTGCACATAAATTAAATTATTCCAAAGTGTATTCTTTAATTAATATTTATTTAGTCAATTTATAAATATTTCACTTATCACTACATATTATTTTACACTCTCACCCTAAAACAACTTCTTATACAAGTTCATTTATTTTAGAACAAAATTCTTTCATACTTTATTTGTTAGATTGAAAGTGTAAAACATAGTGTTCGTACATCCTTTAACATTGTCTTGCATTATTTATTACCCTTTATTAAATTTTATAATTTAGTAAAACGCATACATTGTTCACCCCTTCCTTAACCTATTCTTTGAAATACTAAATTGCATTATTCATATCTTGTGCACTAATTTTTAAAGATGTAAATCGTTTCATACATCTCATTATTTATCTTGTACTACACATGTACACAAATATAAGTATATCTTATTATTCTTTTACCATAATTGATTGTCCTTCAGTTAATTTATTTTTCATAATCTTCTTGTAAATATTAAATCAACCATCTTCTTACCTTATTCATTACATAAAAACTACCCACGAATAATTCTTCACCTTTTATTGTATGTGTGTTCAAATAAGACTAATTTTGTATAAGCAAACTGCTTGGCTTTAATTACAAGTCGAAGTTTCCTTCTATACTTTATTTCAAACTCAATTCTTTCTATCATACTCCAAAAACAAATTTGTTTATTAATTTACTTTGCATATCCTGTTGTATATTTTTCTACAAATGAAATTGTTATTCTTTGAATATTTATTCTCTACATGGCAATTGCATTGGCTACTCTTTGATAGAAATTTTTGTGAATTAGTTAATCATTCTTTTGAACCTTCCCTCATTTATTTGATTGAGTCCACCGGATCCACATTTGTGGATCTTGACGGATTCCTAACACCTTCTCCTCGAGAAAACTTGAACTCTTTCCTAGAATTTCAACGATTTAGCAGATCATATTTGAAGTGTATATTGCGTAGTGTAGTATAGGTATCCTAATATACCTTAAATACTATGTGGCGACTCTAAACTTCAATTAATTTTATAGAGTACTATAAGTTATAGTTTGTTTTGACTTGTGCAAAATAGGGTGCAACAGATATCTGGGTAGGAGTTTTGTTCAGGTGATTAACAACAGAATACTCCTTGGCTTATACNCTCACTTCTTTCTTCTTTGAGATACCTTCAGACTGTAAAGCTTTATTACTGGCCTGCAGAGCTTCAAAATTGGTAACCATGCCACTCTTGATACCTTCTTCAATTCTTTCTTCTAATTTGATGATGTCAGAGAATTTGTGNATCATATTTGAAGTGTATATTGCGTAGTGTAGTATAGGTATCCTAATATACCTTAAATACTATGTGGCGACTCTAAACTTCAATTAATTTTATAGAGTACTATAAGTTATAGTTTGTTTTGACTTGTGCAAAATAGGGTGCAACAGATATCTGGGTAGGAGTTTTGTTCAGGTGATTAACAACAGAATACTCCTTGGCTTATACTTTCCTCCACAAATCATCAATACCTGTTTCCACGATGGATGATTTTGGTGCAGCTTCATTACTTGTCCCTCCTTGGGCAAGATTCTCCAGTGTGTACACTCTTCGTGTTCTAGTCATTCCTTGGGTGGTGCATGTTGTTTCCTCCCTAGCCTTTCCTTTTCTTCTTGCTTCAGCCACATAGCCCCATGGAACAGCGTTAGATTGGTAAGCCGATGATTGAGCTACCATCATAGTGAATGGTGGCCTAGGTATAGCCACTTCGACTTCAAACGATGCCTTGGCATGCGCCATAACTGGAGAGGGCATTACTGGGGAAGCCACAGCTGTATCTCCTTCCCAAATAAGGCCAATGGACCCTTCATGGTCCCATTCTTCACTAGTCTCAACCATGTTTACTCCCTCACCTCTATGGTCGGGATGGGGGTTGTCTTGGACATTGGGTGCGAACTCCTTCAATTGTATTACTTTTTGTATCGATCAGTGTTTGAATCTTAGCTTTCAACATTCGACACTCCTAAATGGTGTTCCCTTTCATGCCAGAATGATAGGCACAAGTTTTGTTGGGGGCAATCCACTGAGCTGAGTTTTTGGTTGCAGCCGCAAGGATAGGGGTAATGTGACCGGCAGCTTTCAGTCTCTCATACAGTTAGGCTATAGGTTCGGCGAGTGGGGTGTACTGCTTGGGAGGTCTATGATCAAAGTTGGCTCGGGGTTTAGGGTAGCTCTGTCGGGCAGATGGGGATGAGTGATAGTATGTTGGTTGGGTACTATAGGTATGGTAGGTGGTAGCAGAATAATGATATTTTGGGGATGACGGATGGTATATTGGTAGCAGTTTTTGATAGGTGAGGGGAGATTTTGCCCTTGGGCTACCATCATGGCACTCACTTCTTTCTTCTTTGAGATACCTTCAGACTGTAAAGCTTTATTACTGGCCTGCAGAGCTTCAAAATTGGTAACCATGCCACTCTTGATACCTTCTTCAATTCTTTCTTCTAATTTGATGATGTCAGAGAATTTGTGGTTTTCTATGACCATCAATCTTTCATAGTACTACGGGTCCTGAGCTCGCATGAAGAACTTGTTCATTTGTTCTTCCTCCAGTGGTGGCCTTACCTTAGCGGCTTCATATCTCAAACAGGTAGCATACTCACAGAAGATTTATGTGGGTTTCTTCTTGAGGTTCTGAATATAGAACACATATAGTGCATTCTCCTTGTTGATCCTAAATATTTCCATAAAATCAGACACCATACTCACACAATTAGGCTATTTCTTTGGGTTTTGACTGATATACCATGACAAGGCGTCTCCTGTGAGACTTCCCATGAACAGCTTCATGCGGATTTGCTTATTTTTACCTACACTTATGAGTTTGTCGCAATAAGTCCTCAAGTGTTCTTTGGGGTCATCAGTACCATCAAATATCTCGAACTTCAGAGGTTTGTAACCCTTGGATAGTTATTCATCCAGCTGAATGCACAAGTCTTCATAGTTCAAGCCTTCAATACCCTTCGATACTCTGGACCCTTCCAGATAACTTCTTCAACTCCTCAACCATGTTCTTAATGAGCATGTCCTTTTTAGTGGGTTCGGGTGTGTATAAGATTTGTTTTGGTGTGTACGGTAGGGTTGCCACGTATATAGGGTTGCTTTGGTGGGTACTAGAGACTTGGGGATATGGATGATCATTGATGGATGTCTGGGGTGGATCATGTGTAGGTTGTGGTGCAGTTTGAAGAGAGGGGTAGGTGGCAGTTTGTGGGTATTGAGTAATATTGTGATGGTGTTGTTATGGAACTTATAGTGGTGGAAGGTTCAAATTTGTGGAAGCATGGGGTTGTGGTATTGTTGAGTGGTAGGGGATTTTGTGGAGCTTGAGGTTGCAGATTCTGGGGTTGTGGGTTCTGGTGTTGTGGCGGATTTTGAATAGTAGCATTTTGGTGGTTGATATTAGGGACGTTTAAGGTGAGGGACATGTTGGCAAGGTTGCGTACCTGCTCTAATTCACCTTGTTGTTCCAGAATTCTTTCCTCTAATTGCAGAACCAGCTCGTTCTGCCCCGGTCAGAGGCGGATCCAGGATTCGAAGATTGCGGGTGCCACCATGTTATGCATACAGTATACATGTCAGTAGCTACAAAAACGGATTAGGAATAATGGGTCGATTCAGTTAGTTTTTGATTAATTTTAATACGCCTTTCATTCACAAAGCAAATAAGTTCGATTTTAGTTCAAATTTGTAACGCTTAATTTAAACACATTCTAAATAAAAATGTAAAAGAAAAATAACATTTCATGAAAAATAACATTGCTTATAGAATACCTTAACTACACTATATATTCATTGTTTGACTAGGTTAATTTACTTGTATTGTTCTTTGTTTATTTTTCCATCTTAATTGTTGAGATATATGACAATTATTTTCAAATAAAAACCTTCAACATTCAACCTATAATATTCGATTCAAAACGACTATCAATCAAGCCATTTAATATTTTTCAAAACCTAATAGAAGATATTGCTCAAATTATATTTCAATATATAAATTAATATCGTTTCATTAAAAATAAAGAAATTATATGCTAATTAAAAACAATTCAAATTACCTATAGAAAATAATTTTTCATAAAGTAAAGTATAATGATAGAAATAAAACGAGGACTGAAAGTTAAAAAAATGAAGAAGAGATACTTAGCAAGTAATAAAAGGAGGGAAAGAATAGAAAAGGAAGGAAAAGAGGTGAGGCCCTAGGGCTCAACTGAAAATAAAGAAAATCTTAATAAATAGAAAAAAGGAAAAATCAAGGGAGCTGCTCCAACAAGGAATCGAACTTGCATTCATGAGGCCAAGGAAAGCCTTCAAAGGGAAGGCTGAACCAATGGCACCCACTTCCACTTTATGACTTCTAGGTGCCATTCTATCCATTTATACGTTTCTTCACAGAAATATTATATACATAGTAAGAATTTTAGCGAAGCGAGCGGGTGTCGTGGTACCCCTACCTCGTAAGGTAGATCCGCCCCTAGCCCCAGTGTACTTCTCCCATCTGAGGTTTCCACATTCTCTGCCAAAGGAGCGCTGTTTTTCCCATTGCCACTCAAATTATACATATTTTCTTTACCTTTATTTTTTATGTTGCTGGGAGGGGGAGGAGACAGAGGACCTCTAGATCTAGTGTGGTACGTTGATGTTGCAAGAGTGCACGAACCAACCTTTGGGAATGGGAATAATCAAAAAATAAAAGGTAGCCAAGTCAATAAGGTAAAAATAAAAAGAGCTTTGCAGTATTTAAATAGATAGCACATGAAGCATTCGATAGTTTGCGTCCTAATTCGGGGACCTCATTGTGCTCGAGGTAGGCCTAAGCGAGAAGTAAACTTTGGAGAAATTTGTGCCAATATTGTTTCATCCCATTAATGCGAAATAAATCAAATCATTCTATTACTAAAAGAAATAATGAAATAGAGTCACTAGTGTCACAAAGCCTTAATACATCAATTCCAAAATGAAATCTAACTATAAAATATTAAAGAAAATTTCCTATTCTACTTTGTCTTGGATGGCCCTTCTCCATGTCTTGATTTCTTTGCTCCTTCGATCATGTTCCCGAGGTCGCGCATGTCAAGCAACGGGTAGGCCTTTGATAGCTTTCCACCTTAATCATAACCCATACCCTGGCAGTCCCAGAGTCTTTTCCTTACTTTCCCCTCTAACTCCATCAGTCCCTGCTCTAAATACTACGACCTTTCTGTCGCTTTGTTTGATATTTCTTGCCACTCTCTTATAGCTTCCATGTTTGTTTTGTGTTGTTCCATGTGCTTGGCTTCGGATTCAAAAGACCCTCTTGTGCAACCTTTTGTATTTCACCTGAGCTTTAGCCTCTTCATCTATAATCTTCCCTTTAGCTTGACACCCGGTTATGTCATCTTCTAGCCACGAAAAGTAATAGTACATGTGTCCGGCATTATACATATCGGGCTCTATGGTCTCTTCTTCTCAAATGATTTTTTGATTCCACATATGCTGAGCATCGAACTTGAAAGGGATGACGTCCCCTTTAAAATCTGCCTTATATTGTATCATGTTGGCTACTTGTGGTTTAACCTTATTTCTTCCAGCCTACCTCATGAATCTTATTGGAGCATAAGGGCAAATTCCTCACAATCCTATCAATACCAGATGAGTGGACTTCTTGGACCGGATTATGAACTCCTTGCTTGGAAACCATTCGAACATCCACTGTACATGTTCATTGTCAGATTGCTGAAGAGGTGGGCCCATCCTTAAGCATTTGTAGGCCTTGCAAACCTTTCAGGAGCAAAGGTCATCTTATTTAGGTGGTGGCTGGTAATATAGTTATTCATCGGCATGCGAAGGAATTCCTGACGGTAATCGCCCTTTTGGAGGTGCTCTATTAACCATATTTACAATAGAAGGTTGCTCCTATCAAAGTAATGTGCCCCATGCTTGCATCAGTCCAGGGCTCGATATATTTCTGCTAATATCATAGGAACAATGGTGTAGGTTTATCCCTCAATTCCCTCCATCATGGTTCTAGCAACCATGGATAGTCGAGTATGGATCTTACCTCCTTGCATAGGGAAGATCAGCATCCCCAAGAAATATACAATGAAAACATAAACTCGAAGGTGAATCCACCCAACAGAAGTGATGGCCAAATCTTCATGAAACAACGGGTACGATTTTCTCTTTCCATATCATTCATACAGATATTCGAAAGGAATGTAAGACTTCTTCTGGCAGCTTAGTTCATCATTCTTCTTGATCTCGAACATTTTTAGAAAACTGTGAGGTGTGCAGTTTTCCGGTACCAGCAAACCCGGACTATCCCAGGGGAGCCTAGCAAAACCTCTACTTTCCTCTAAGAGCAGTGTCATCTCCAAGTTTCTGAAATGCAAGACGACCCTCTTCCCATCCCAAAACATAGTAGCACCCTCGATAAGTTCCATGCTCGGCCGAATGTCCATTAGGGATGGAAAATTACCCAGTGTCCTTCTCGCATAATTCCTATCACACTGAAGGAGGTCGTTCCACCAATATATCAACTTGCGTGGAATGATGTGGACTATACCGAACCTAGGAATATCGTGCTTCATTTTTTGCATTGAATAAATGATTTAGCCATATCCCCTCCTGATTTGATTAATTAAGCGACAATAGTCAACATGTTGGCACATTTTCTCCAACTAATGCACATAGTATGAATGTATCCCTTGGGATTATAGAGATCCCTTTTGGAATTTGGACACTAAACGGATTCAATATGCCACGGGTATTTAATCCATCCTAGGGTTTAACATGATGCATGAAAAGTTTCAATCAAAGTAGGATTCTAAGTATCTAAACCGGTACTCTCAAGCAGATAACTTGAGAGGGAAAGGCACGGGATTGTCAAATACAGTGATGATCGACAAGTCTACCGCTAATAAGCCTTTCCAATTTAAAAGGAAATTTTTTGGAAAGTGTGGACACTTATCAAGCGCCGCTATGTTGATAATAGGTAAGAGTGGAATATGATGTCGAAAGCATGCTTATGCAAAAGTGATAACACGTAGTCAAGTAATTTTCATGGTGAAGAAATATATAAAGACAGTATTTAATAATGCTATAAAGTAAGGAAGGGAGAAAAGGAAAAGAAAAGATAAGAAAAATATTTAGTACAGTTCACAAAATTTGAAAAGCATAATTGAATCAATAAAGCAAATAAAGGAGAGCGGAGAGGGAGGTTCATGGTATAACACTTTCGAGCAAGTAAAGGGACAGGGAAAGGGAGGTACATGAAAGAAGTCAAATAAAGCAACTTTATAATCCCACACAAGTAAAGATGTTTCATGGTAATAGCCTAAATATATCCCTAGTAGAGTCGCCATGCTGTTGTGTCACGTTTTCTCGCGAAAATGGGTTTCGACACGTGACAACTCTTTTAAATGGGTATTAAAAGAGAAGAGTCTCTACCTAATGATATTAAGGTGCGTTAGGACACCTATTCAGAAATAACTCTGTTTCACTAGTCCGTATTACCAAAGATTGGGTAAAGGCTCAAATTACCTCGAAAGAAGATGTTAGGCACTCTTCGAAATCCAAAACTGTGGTTTCCGACCGAATTCTAAACTATGTGGGCTTTATTAAATTATAATTAATTATGCTAACTGATCATGCAAGTTAATTCATTATTAAACTAAAGGAATAATCGGTCAAAACAAGTGGTTAATTATTCTAAATAGAATTGGGTGATCATATATAGTCTGACAACTAACAAGTAGCTAATTTTAAGAAGTAATATGGAAAAACTTTAAGAGAACAATTTGAAGGAACATTGGTACAACTCCTTTGACTACAAGATGTTGAACTTATATAAATCTAAATTTCTCAACAACAACGAACAATTAGACACGATGGGGGCCCTAAATTTTTCAGCCTGAAGGATCACCCCGTGCAACATAAATAATACTCTGCAACCTTTAAGTGCAATGGTTGTTCATATTATCCAGCAAGCACAAACTATCATCTCCAACTACCCGATTACTATATTTAACATGTTTACCTAAAGCGCACTAATTCAATTCTAAGTTGTACCCTATACATGCCTACCCGTCCCGAGCATATGGTCCAGGAGGTATTGGACCACTATATAGGTAGTTCTAGACTCATCCTAGTCTGCTCAAAACTAAAAGACTAAGCGCCAAGTAATTCAAACAGATAAGACTCCACAAAAGGCACAACTAACACAACAGGGCTCACATTTACCTCCACAAGTAGATTCACATGAACGTCAAACAATTATCAATTAACAGTTATGGAGAAGTGGCAGAATTGATAAGGGAACTATCCTACGAACATGCTTCTCTAGTCAGGATATTAGGTCGAATAGTTAGGAATCGGATCACATTACTGCATTAACTAATTGAGACTCAAAACATGATCTCTAGACGGCCAATAATGAGTTAATCAAGTTCATGATTTATACATGAATAATCTAACAAAGCAGACCTCATTATTTAGGTCCTATAGGCAGGATCTCTAAATGATCCGATTTTAGATTGATTTTAGGTGGCGCGACAGTTAAGTGATACGAGCTTTTGTTCATAGACCCTATAGTCATTGTTTCTACGTGTAAAGTATTAAGAGCACAGTTTTGGAGCATTGTCACGGCCCGAAATTCTCACCTTCAGCACCGTGATGGCGCCTAACATTTCACCTGCTAGGCAAGCTAACATTAGAATATAATTAGCCATTTTAATATAATTTTAAATTAATTAATAACAAAAAAAATAAATGCAGAAATAAGGTCTGAAATAAAGTAAATAATCCATAATAGACGCGATATATAAATACCATCCCAGAATTTGGAGTCACAAGTGCACGAGCTTCTAGAATAATACAAATAAAGGTCTGAATAAAGTTCAAGCTGTTTGAAATATAATACACAACTGAGATAAGATAGAAGGGGACTTCGGAACTGTGAACGCAGTGCAGTTATACCTCAAGTATCCACTGGTAGCTGTATCTGGGCAAATCTATAGTATGTCTCTGGGACCAATTCTGAAATCTGGACAAGTGCAGAGTGTAGTATCAGTACAACCGACCCCATGTACTGGTAAGTGCAGAGCCTAACCTCGACAAAATAGTGACGAGGCTAAGGCATGTCACTTACATTAACCTGTACGCAATAATAATAATAATAACAACAATAATAGAATAAATCAGGTAACTCATTTTAACAGTTGAAGTCAACTCGGCACTCATAACCAATTATTATTTCAATCAACTTTCGTTGCGACGTGCAACCCACCCCAACAATAAAATTCCTCAATAAATTTTCGTTGCGGCATGCAACCTGCTCCAACAATATAAACTTTAAATAAATCTGTTGCGGCGTGCAACCCAATCCCCCAATATAAACTTTAAATAACTCTATTGCGGCGTACAACCCGATCCCCCAATATATTTATTTTCATTTCCGTTGCGGCGTGCAACCCCCCCCCTCCCCCCCCAGATGTATTTTAACAACTCTTAAATGTAATAAAAATACTTCATTAAATACCATGTTCAATGAGAAACTATTGAGCATCAAGGCATACAATAATTATAATTCATCTATGAAACAAACAATGACAAGTAGCAATTAATTACAAAAATCAGGGAGAAAATAGGCAGTATAATATTTAATATGCTAAATGTCAAGTAGCAATTAAAACACATAAATCAAATAATCATGTGACAATTATTACAGAAATTCAAGAATTAATATTTGACAAGGAATAGGAGAGAAACAATTATTATAGCAATTAATTCATGTCTTAAAACAATTTAAGATGTTTAAATAATTAAGCAAACAATTAAATTGACAAAGTATAGGCACTGGTCACCTTACCTATACACTGTTGTACATGAAATTCACATAGAAAATAATTCAAGGGTTCTATTCCCTCAAGTCAAGGTTAACCACGACACTTACCTCGCTTCGCAACCAAATTCAAGTTTCCAATAAACCCTTGCCTCGCGAATTAGTATCCAAAATCCTCAAATCTAGTCATAAACAATTCAATATATTTAATACAAATCATAGGAATTAATTCCATATGAATTTACTAATTTTTCCGGAATAAATCCGAGATTTATTTCAAACATCAATAGTAGGACCCATATCTCGAATCCCGAAAAAACTCACAAAATCCGAACACCCGTTCCGATACGAGTTCAACCATATAAAAATTATCGAATTCCGACACCGGATTGACCTTCAAATCTTAATTTTTTATTTTTGGAAGATTTTATAAAAATCTGATTTTTCTTTCATAAATTAACGGATTCATGATGTAAATGAGTATAGAATCATGAAATATATTCAATATAGGATAAGGAACACTTACCCCAATGTTTTCTCGTAAACACTGGCCGAAAATCATCTTACCCGAGCACAAAATCGAAAATGGTAGAAAATAGGACGAAATCCCATTTCGAGAACTTAAGTTCTATTGTCAAGATTTTTACTCATCGCGATCGCGAGAATTCAGTAGCGATCGCGTAGAACTATTTCTGCCCAGGTCCATTTTACTCTTCGCGATCGCGGATAATTCTTTGCGATCGCGAATCATATTTTGGCTGCCCAGATTTTTTAACTCTACGCAATCGCGTAAATGGTCATGCAATCGCGGAGAATATTTTCTCAGCCTTACGCGATCGCGTAGCAAAAATGGCGTGCCAGCTTCTGCCTTCATTCCTTCTACGCGAACGCAGCTTGGCCCTCGTGTTCGCGGTGCACTGGGAGCTAACCTTCCGTGATCGCATGCCTATCTTCGCGAACGCGAAGGGTAAAAATCACGGCTCACAATTTCCTCTTCGCTATCGCAGGAATGGCTTCGTGATCGCGAAGCACCATGCACCAGATGACAGCTGAAACTCAAAAATCAGATTTTTTTCCAAAGTTCAAAAGGCATGTAGACTACCCGAAACTCACCCCGAGCCCTCGGGGCTCTAAACCGTACATGCACACAAGTCCAAAAATATCATACAAACTTGCTCGCACGATCAAAATACCAAAATAATTCCTGGAACTATGAATCGGACACCAAATCAAATGAAATTTTTAAGAAACTTTAGAATTTCTATTTTAACATCCGGACGCCCGAATCACGTCAAACCAGCTCCGTTTCTCACCAAATTTGGCAGACAAGTCATAAATATAGTAATCGAGCTATACCAGGTTCCGAAACTAAAATACGGACCCGGTATCAACAAAGTCAAATATTAGTCAAATCTCTTAAGTCATTAAACCTTTAAACTTAAACATTTCGACAACATGCGATAACTCGAGCTAGGGATCTCCAAATTAAATTTCGGGCATACGTCCAAGTCCCAAATCATGATACGAATCTACCAGAACTATCAAAATACTGATCTGAATCTGTTTGCTCAAAATATTGATCAAAGTCAACTCAGTTGAGTTTTAAGGCTCTATTTATCATTTTAATCAATTTTTCATATAAAAACTTTTCAGAAAATTATACGGACTGCGCACGAAAGTCGAGAAATAATGAATAGTATTTTTTGAGGTCTTAGGGCACAGAAATAATTATTAAATTTAAAGATGACCTTTTGGGTCATCACAAGCATGATAGCACAAACAGTTTTAATTTAGAATAAAAGTCCTATAGGCATGGTTTCTATGCCCGGAGTCCTAAGACATGATCTCTAAGCGTAGAAAGAGATAGTCGAACAAATCGGCATAGAGTAGATCCTATAGGAATGATTTCTAAATATAAAGACTTAAGCACATGATAGCCGGACAATCGTAAAGATAAGCGAGCAAATTAATACATGATAGACTCTATAGACATGTTAAATAGGTGATATTGTTGGTTAATTAGCCCTTTAGACAAATTATACATGCGGTGTCCCATTCGCATTAGTTAAAGTCTTAGGATTGTGGTTTCTAAGTGAAGCAGGCAAGAGATAAATTTCCTACAGACATGATTTGCTAATAGCAGGTAGCGCATAGGAAATTAAGCATGATTTACAATGACAAGTAACAAGCAAAGATGTTTGATCCTATATGCATGTTATATACAAAAGCATGCAAGATTTAAGCTATCCCAGGCCCAATCCACTATTTTCCCCATCTATTTGTCTTTACAAGTTATTACAAGCCAAATAGAAACAATTATAGGCCCAATGTGAATAAAAAATTACCCAGTCATACTCTTGGGCCTTCAAATAGACTTAGAACTTCATGCGGACGTAAGGCCCAAACTCTAGGTGCAAAAGATCAAGCTAATAGTGTGCCTCAAACCCAATACCAAGCTTGGCCCAACAAACCGAGACCAAACAAACTTTACTTTGTTTACCCATTATAACTAACAACCAACATGAATACAAATAATACAAGTGAAAGCCTATGCAAACTAGTCATCTAGGCAACTTCAAATTTAGGCAAGAACATATGCACTCAGATCCTTAATGTTACAAACTAACCAAGAACATAAGTCTCTAAATAATATCCTGGGATGTGATATCTAAGAGGTGAAAGAGCATATAAGTAGGACAAGAACACATTTGAGAGTCCATCAGTTTCATAAAATCTCATCAAAGGTTTCTCTAGGCATATACAACATTAAGGGGTATACAGAACACATAGGTCCAGTAGAACAAACACACATTTGGTGGCTTATCAGAGTGACAACATCTTATGGATAGGTCTTCTAAAATGGTCAAGACTTAATCATAGAGAATAAAACCAGACAGGAATTCATATAGGAAAGTCTAGCACGAAAGTAAGATAGAAACATCCTATATACATGGTTTCTAGGCAGGGCACTCATCAAGTCAAATGGGGTATGTTTTTATCCGATTTTAAAGAAAATAAGGGATTCTACAGGTCAATAGAGCACATACATAGGGGTGAGTACGACTAACATATGGATAATGATTAATGTAAAGAAGTGCCTAAACCAAACTGGCTAGCAGCGTCAAGACATGGACATACAGAATTCTACCTTGATCACATAAGTTGTAATGAAAGGCAAAACAACACATAACATCATAGAGACTACAATTCACACAAATAGAAAACCACAACCCTAAAGCATGCTTTCTACTATAGTAATTCACATAAACATTTGTTGGGAGCAGGACATGGATTCTAAGTATGACTTTTAAGTGAGCAATAGAAAATTAAAGCTTTTAGGGGCCCAAAGTACTAACGAGTCGTGAGGGAAAGTAAATAAACAAGCAAAGCAAAAATCCAGTAGCAATATAGCAGTGATTGCAAGTGAACGAGTTTGAGTAACAAAAACCACAGGCTCTCAGGCACTTCAAAGTTCACAAGAGCCTCGAGTACTCCGAACAGTGCTTATGCAGGAGTAGGTCTACAGAACCATATCCGAGTTGCCTTGGCTTTCAGTCGGCCAAGAATGAAAACAAACAAGAGTTCTCGGAGAACTAGAGCCAAATAAAGTGAGTATGAGTGAGAGAGCAGTGATTCTCGAGTCTTCCTTAGGGGAATTGGGGATGGGTTTATATAGTGTTCGATTCACATAATTGTCACGACCCAAAATCTACTATTGGCCATGATGGCGCCCAACGTCGTCGTTAGGCAAGCCAACGGCGAACCATCTAAATAAGTATTCATTTTATTACTTTTGAAATCATAAGTTTTATTAAATGAAGAATTTCATGCATTTAAAGTCATGGATACGTACAATATTAGTAAGATATAAAACAAAAGTGATAATATTAATGCAAAACCAATAACATTAATTAGAATATCCCAAAAAACTAGCGTCACAAGTGCATGAGCGTCTAATAGGAAGTACAACAGCAATACAACATTTGTCTGGAATGTAAAATAGACAAGATAACATAAATGAACAAGATGGAGACTCCGTGTGCTGCGGATCGTATCATGGGATGTAGCCCACCTAAAAGCCCCCTCAATAGTTGCGCCCTTACGCCCAAATGACCACCAGAAATATATACCTGCACAATAAGTGCAAAAGTGTAGCCCGAGTATATAAATCAACCATACCCAGTAAGTATCTAGTCTAACCCCGAAGAAGTAGTGACGAGGGGCCGACATTGACACTTGCTAGTGGTCCAATAATGCAAATATAATAAAGTAGACAAATATGAAATATGGTAAGTAAATACTGAGCACATATATAGGCAAATAATACAGTCTACGACTGAACGGCGAACACAAAGTCCTCAAATACTGAATACCTTCTCAAATAGATTACGTAATGGTCAACAATAAATCAACGGTCACATCTCAAGTCAGCAAAAACTCATGAGTACGCGGACTCCTTATCAAGTATTTCGTACGATTCTGCCGACACGAGCGGCCCGATCCCATAAGAGTGGAGGCATGAATTCGTGCCGTGGTGTACGGTCCGATCCTATAATAGTACCGGTGAGGCGTTAAGCCCGATCCCATAACCGTGTACACTATCGAGGGTTGACCGGCACGAACCATAGGTGTATCTCATAATACTGTCGAGGCGAACGACCCAATCCCGTAATGATATTGCTGAGGCGATCAACCCATTCCCATAGGAATAGTGAAGACTTGATGGGTTACTGGCCCCACTCACAAATATACGTGTGAGTTGTGAAATTCAAGAAAACTTTCGGACAAATACGTAAAACTCGGGAGAAATTCATAACAGGAAGTGAAATCTCTACGGCTAATCAATTAGCTCTCCATATATCATGAATTGTAAGTCTGATACTTCACACAAGTCTAGTCTCAAGCGAAAATGATCTTCAAAAATCACCTCAAATAGCCCCATATGTGCTCCAAGAACTTAAAAGTGAAGAAATGAGCTCAAAATCCCAAAATTAGATGTTTAATACACATGCCAGGCCTCCTTCTTCGCCATCGCAGTCATTAGCCATGCAATAGTGGTTAACAAAATTCCAGCATCGTTTCCTTCTTCGCGATCGTGACCAAAATACCGCGATCATGATGTATAAATTGTGTTTTCTTCTTCACAGGCACCCTTCGATATATTGGCCATAACTTTTTATATCAATTTCCAAATGGCAAACAGTTTAATTTTCCAAAAACTAGATTCAAAGGACACATCTTTTATTTTTGGATCGTCTCTAAATTCCTTATATATTGCAAGATATAAGATCCTGAAATCAGACCACTGACAGCAGAAATTTCTTCTTCGCGATCGCGACCCTACCTTACACAATCACGATTCACAAGGTGAGACATGTACTTTTCTTTTCGCGATCGCGGCCCAGATCTCCGTGATCGCGATTCACACCCCTGGCATTAGATATCAGCAGTTCAAAAGGGACTGAAAGTGGTTCGAAACCACCCCAAAGCTCACCTAATGTCCGAGGAACCCCGTCCAATCATTCTAACAAGTTTATATACCTTATGTAAAACTTGTTCAAAGGCTCGGAACACAAATTACAACATCAAAATCAAGAATTAAAGACCAAACTCAATTTTTTAAACTCTCTTAAATTTCAAACCTTCATGCTTCGCTGAACGCGTCCGAATCCCACTTAGACATTTCGGAATGACGCCAAATTTTACATACAAGTCACAAATCACAATACGAACTTATTCCAAGGCTCAGAATCCCAAACAGAAATCAATAACACCAAAGTCCACTTCAAATCAAACTAACGAAATTCTAAAACCCTCAAAATGCCAACTTTTCACAATAAGCACCGAAACGCTCCTGGACTATCCGATACTCAACCCGAAGATACGCCCAAGTCCAAAATCATCATACGAACCTATTGGAACCTTCAAATTCCGATTCCGAGATAGTTTACTCAAGAGTCATACCTTGGCTAACTCTTTCAACTTAAAGCTTCCGAATTGAGAATTTTCTTTCCAAATCAACTTTGAGCTTCCCGAAAATCGAAGCCAACCACACGTGCAAGTCACGATTCATGAAATGAAGCTACTCAAGGCCTCAAACCGTTGAACGACGCGCTAGAGCTCAAAATAACCAGTCGGGTCATTACATTCTCCCCCCACTTAAACATGTGTTCGTCCTCGAACGTGCTAAGAATCCTTCCAGAGTTGCCCAAAAGCAATGTTTAACACCTTGTCACCTACCCGTGCAACCACAACCCATATGAGCACATCAGCTCAAGCCAGACTGAAGATCCTTCCTACCACCTTAGCCCACAAGACTTAAAACCAAACTCCAACATCCAGAATTCTCTACAAGACCTGATTCTAACATACGAACACTGTATCAATTTCAACACGATGTACCAAAACATGATCATGCACCCATGTTGAAATCACACAATGCACTCCATAATTTATATGCCTATAATAACATCCTCCAACCATAGAAGCTGCAAATTCACTAACCTGATGCCCGTAGTATGCCTTATAACACATATAAGCCATGTTCGAACCCTTATAATATTGCGACAGTGAAAGAGATGTGTAGAATCTCATAACTTCCCGCCAAATCAATAATTCATGGAATTCCTCCGCTCAACAAGAACCCTTGCCTTAAACACCGTCTAAAATCTCATACGATGCCATCAATGCGCCAACAAGCTACAACTAGAATATGACCAATAAGGAAAACGAACTCGGGTAAAGAACTACCCAGCCCCCATAACACTCAAATCAACTAGACAAACGCTATGAACCTATCCCAAGGGTAAGAAACAACACACAAAAAATAAATATAAGGAACCATACTCAACATCTCACTGATGCGGTATGCAACCCGATTTAAATATCATACACGCGGCGGCTTTAAATCGTATCGTGCTTTAATAAATTTAATAGAACTAAACAAAAGTACACGTTTATTTTTTGACGTCGATTTAGTTTTTCCTTTCATTTCGTTTCGTTCAGTTTTTGTTGTTTCTTGCATTCACCTAATAGGGACCAACGAATTACCCAAAAGTTGGAACATTCATCAAACAACGTCGTTCTGCCGTCCTTCGGTACTCACAGCCCTAAAGTCATTATCACCCCTAGATATTTCAATTACTCTTCGCGTCATCTTTTTGGCCGCAGAGATATTTGCATTAAAACCAAGGTCAATTCTGGACATAAATTAGTGTATATATACGTACTTCCGTGGTTCACGTTTGGTTTTAGAAGTCTGAAAAAGTGAAGGAAGCACATAATCTCCAGTTTCTGTTATCCCTTCTCATTCACTCACCAATACCATCTCCTTTCTCTCTCCTAAATTCTTGAGTTTGATATTTCTCTGATCAATTTAGGGGTTTTTCATTTCTCTGGACCAATCGATTTATCAGTAGCCATGGTTTCTGATTCATTCCCTAACGCTTCCATCCCTGTGGCTTCCTCTAATCCCAAAGATTTCGCCAAGAAAAAAAGGGTAACTTTGTTTTATTTTCTTCCATATCTTTTTAGTTTTTACTGTAAATATTTGGCACTATTTATTTTTTACCATTTTGATATTGGGAAGTTGCAACTTATATTATTTTCTTGTAATTTCCTGATATGGGGAAATTATATTTTTGCTTTTTTCTTTAATTTTTCCAATTCGTATAATTTCTAGTATTCTTTATTCTCCAAAATAGTTAGCTCCTGACAAAATTGCAACATATAGTACTTGGAATTTAAAATACTGAATTTTAATTGTAAAAATACGAGTTAATCTTGTTGGATATAGCCCTGACAATTAGTGAAATTGACTTTCGTTAAGTTGATGGATCAATATTTCTTGAAGTTTCTTATTGAATTAAATTTCTGCGATAAAAAGATTGAGTTAAATTTCTGAGATTTCTTTCTGCCAATGTCAGGCTAACCGGTCGGCCAAGTTGAAGCAGTGCAAGCTTGATGCTCGACGCGAGCAGTGGCTTTCACAAGGTTTTCAAAGATC
>AWOL01S0028226.1:4625-34688 GCA_000715115.1 Nicotiana otophora | reverse complement strand
GCCAGAAGGTAACCCCCTCCCCCTTTCCTTTTTCGTGCAACAGTCCCCTCCCCGTTTTTCCGCGTAGGTTAGTTTTTGTCCCTTTTTATTTCTTTTCTTTGGGTTTGTTAAATTAGTTGATTGAAATTGGAGAGTAAATTGGTTCTATAATGCTTGGTTGTTGATCATAGTGAGGTGGGTAACTGTAATTCTCACAACTTAATTCTAATTGGAGGGTTTTCGGCTACAAATTGAAACATCACAAACTAAGGAAAACTATGCACATAAATTGTTTGATAAATTGCCTGACCGAACTTTTTGAAAGGTCGTGCAAAGTCTGAGTAACAAACATACGTCTATGGATATATGAACGTCTTTTAAGTGTAGGGTGGCCGTTTAGGGGTCTTTGCACTTAAATTGCATTCGTTCTGAATGAATGTCAACCCGTAGTTGACTTAGGCACGAGTCATGTGCGGCTCGTGTGCAACTTTTACTCACTTGGTTTCCGATTGTGCTAGTTAGTTTTGCATGAATGCAAGTGAATCTAGTAGTCGCTTGTGACTCATCTTGCACACGTACGCTTAAGCATTAAGTGTGGGGCACGATTGATAAGTGAAGATTTTGACTACTTATTAGCTACTTTTAGCTTTTGTTTTAGTCCAAAAGCGTTTAATTGCGTTCCCAAAAACTAATGAAATGTGCTTAATTGCATGAATAATGGAAGATGAACTCCCGACATGAAATCCAACTCAAGAAGGAGTAATCTGAACTCAAAGACATAAAAAGCACAAAAGCTCGGAAGTGTGGACCGCAAAATATCATCTGCTGCAGCAGGTTATGAAGTAAAAGCCATCAGAGTTTAGTGCAAAGTGCGGTCCGCACATGAATTGTGCGACTGCAAAAGCTAAGCCAAAGCAAAGTTCAGAGAAGGTGCATTCCAAGTCCCCCAGAAGTGCGGACCGCACAATAATTGTGTCGGCCGCAGAAGAAGAGCTATGCGGCCGCAGATATAAAAGTGCGGACTGCAGAAGAGCAAGGTACGACCGAACATGAAAAATGCGGACCGCAGAAAGAGTGCATTGCAGCCGCATATCAGAATTATACGGCCACAGACTTCCGATCCTGACAAATTGAAGAAAAGTGCGGACCGCACATGTGCGGCCGCAGAATCTCTCGAAGGGCATTTTTGTCCGAAATTTCTAGCTCTGTATAAATAGACGAGTTTCACATTTTTAGGTCAACTTTTAACATCAGCTGCTACAGTAGTCGTTTCCTTTTACTTTTTTTAGTAGTTTTTCATATTTTAAGCTATTTTAACCTAGATTTTATCATATTAATCTTACAATATGAATTTAATTATCATTTCTTCTTCTAATTCTTCCCTTTCAAGCATGAGTAGCTAGATTTTCACTAAGGTTGTGACCCAACCCTAGTGTGTAAACTTAATGGGTATTTAATTCAATGCTTGTTTGTGGTTGGGTATTTATTATTTAGCCTTGTTCTTGCTTTTATTTATGGAATTAATGGTTGCAAATATTAGTTCATGCCTATTTGACTTGGTCTCTACTTGAGAAAGAGAGACTTAGTCTAGAAAGATTTGGCTAATAAAAAATTGGGTCAATCGAGAGATTGATAATCCTAATTAAAGGGTTCAACCTAGAGATAGTTATAACCCGACTTGAGCTTTTATCAACCGTTTTGTTCAATACCCATTTGAACTTGAGAAAGCCAAATTGGGCAATATCACTCTCTGACCGAGAAGTATTGAGTGGGTAATTGAGTGTTGATAGCTATAATATACCCCAACCAATAAAACAAGCTTTAAGGTTTATATCCCATTAGGCAAACACCTAGGTGAAGATCATAGCCCTAGTCATTTTTACAACATTTGAAAAACAACAAAAATAATCTCCTAGTTTTATTTCTCAACTTGCAATCGTATTTTAAATTAGACTTTAAAACAACCAAATTTTGCGGAAGAGTAAATTTAGATATTCAAATTTACACGCTATGATATATACTGCTAACTCTCATCTATAGCTCCATGCGGAATTCGACCCCGACTCTTGTTGGGTACTATTATTGCATCGACCGTTTTCATAATCTTGAATTGAGGTGTGAAATTTGACGATATCAATTTTTGGCGCCGTTGTCGGGGAGCTAAAAAATGGTGTTAACTATATATTTAGGTATGTTTTTGAAATATATTCTTTTCCTTCCTTGTTACTAATGTGTTGAGAAATTGTAGAGCAATCATGGCAAACAATGACCTCGGAAACATAGCTTTGGGGGACGTGGACGTTGAGAATGATCAAATGGATGAGGTCCCTCTTGAACCTCAAGCAAATAGACGAGGCCGAGCACCTCAAGATAATGTACTCGCTCCACCCCCACCTCCACCTCCACCATGAGCGGTTCTACACCAGGTATTGCCGAATGAAGGGTATGCAAGTGTTATAGTCCCTCCCTGTATTAGGGAGGGAAACTTTCAAATAACTAACATGATGCTCACTTTGCTCGAGCAACAAGGGTTCTTCACTGGTGCACTGGGTCAAAATTCATATAAACACTTAAAGGGGTTCGTAGATACGTGTTGGGGGAGTAAGCAAACAAATGTCTCCGAGGATGCTTTGAGGCTAAGGCTTTTTCCCTTCTCTCTACAGGGAAAAGCTTTAGATTGGTTGGAATGTTTGCCAAATCATTCCATTCATACATGGGATGAATTAGCGGAGAAATTTATTTCTAAGTACTTCTCTTCCGGGCACATGGCTATTCTTCAAGATGAAATTTTAGCATTCAAGCAAGAGCCCAATGAACCACTACACGAAATATGGGAAAAGTATAGAACAATGGTGAAAGAATGCCCCAACAATGATGTGACCGAGAACATGATTCAACAAATTTTCTATCGAGGGATCAATACAACTAACCAATGTGTAGTGAATCAACTTGCCGGTGGGAACTTCATGACTACGCCTTACGCGGAGGCGTGTGATATCTTGGATGAGATGGCGGATACTTTATCGGCGTGGCAATCTCGGGCTAATGTTCCACAAGGTGACCCCAATGTGATTCACCTTCACAAAGAGTTGCATGATCATGGACAAGCCATAGCCGAGTTGAATACCACTGTGAACCAATTGGCAAAGGCTCAATTTCAACAAGGGCAAAACCCGAGGCAAGTCAATGCAATAGAGGGAGTAGGTATGATGGTGAACAAGCGAAGAACAAGAAGTCCACAAGTGCAACAAAGAGTGGACAATTTTGTGCAAGATGATAGTGGATTTGATCAAGATGAATCTTACAATGATCAGGAAGAGGAGGTCCAATATATGAACAACTTTCAAGGGAAAAGAAACAACTACCAAGGCCCTAGCCAACAACAATGGAGACCTCAAAATAATCAAGGAAATCAGAATTCTCACAACAAGATAATTGGAGTGGTGAAAACAATCAAAGCGATTGGAATAACAACAACAGTCAAGGCAATTGGAGTGGAAACAATAATCAAGGGAATTGGCATAACAACAATAACCAAGGCAATGGGGGAGGCAACAATCAAGGCGGGTGGAATAACAATCAAGGAAATCGGGGGTCGGGTTTTCAAAGGCCCCCAATGTATCAACAACCGAGCAACCCACCTTCTTATCCTTCCCATGGTCCTAGTTCTTACAACAATGAAATGAGCCGTATTGAGAACATGTTCAAGTAAATGATGGAGAAGAATGCCGATTCCAACGCTCAACTTGCTTCACACAACACCTCGATCCATAACTTGGAAGTGCAAATGGGACAAATCTTGCAAGCTTTAAATTCTCCTCCTAATAGGGCACTACCAAGTGACACGATGGTGAACCCAAAGGGTGGGAAAAATACGGGGCATTCCATAGTCGTTACTACTAGAAGTGGAAGATGTGGGAATGCACCCATCTCAAGTCAAAGGCAACTTGTGGATGATGAGCAAGTGGTATAAGAAGAGGAGATCCCGAAAAATGTGGTGCAGGCAAATGATGAAGTGCGGATTGCTATTAATGACACTGTGGAAGAGACTCAAGAGGAAGTGAACTCGTCTAGGGATCATGTTATTAACATACCGGAACTGGTAGTGTAAAAGACTAAGGCACCATTGCCTAAGCCACCATTGCCTAAGACACCTCCTCCATATCCTCAAAGGCTCGCCAAGCAAAATGGCAAAAATCAATTCAAAAAGTTCATTGAAATGATGAAGAGTTTCTCGATAAGTGTACCATTAATTGAAGCCTTGGAGAAAATACCCGGTTATGTAAAGTTTATGAAGGACTTGGTGACAAAGAAGCGGTCGATAAATTTTGAAATTATCAAGGTCACTCATCAAGTGAATGCAATTGTGCATTCGATGGCTCCTAACTTGGAAGATCTCGGCGCTTTCGCAATCCCTTGTACCATTAGAAGTGCCGAGTTTTCTAAAGCACTTTGTGATCTTGGGGCGAGTACAAATTTGATGCCCTATTTGTTTTTCAAGACCTTGGGAATTGGGCTTCTAACTTGTATGTATTGGTTCGTGTTGATAAGTTTATTCTCCCGGCGGATTTTGTTATTCTATGTGAAGTAGACTATGAGGTGCCGATTATTCTTGGTATACCTTTCCTTTCTACAGGGAAGGCTCTAGTTGATGTGGAAGCCGGAGAACTCACTTTTCGGGTAGGTGATGAAAAGGTGATGTTCCACGTGTGCAAATCTATGCGGCAACCAAATTGCAATGAAGTGTGTTCTTTCATGGACTTGGTGACCGATATGATTATTGATGATAAAAGTGTCACGGTTAATGTGGGAAATATGTTGGAGGCCGTCTTGCTCAATTTGATGATGACGAGATGGATGGCTTCATGGAATGTGTTAATTCTTTGCAAGGAATGGGATCGTACAACTATGCACCCCGAAAACTTTCCTTGGATCTTGAGAATAGGAAAACTCCTCCTACAAAGCCTTCAATTGAAGAGCCTTCTATCTTGGAGTTGAAGCCATTGCCTCCACATCCTACGTATGAATTTCTTGGCCCTTGTTTTATTTTATCGGTTATTATTTCCTCTTATTTGACTAACGTGCAGGTTGACTCTACATTGGCGGTGCTCCACAAGAGGAAGAAGGCTATTGGGTGGACTTTAGCGAATATTCGGGGAATAAGCCCCGCATTTTGCATGCACAAGATTAACTGGAGGAAGATGCCAGACCTTCCATCGAACATCAAAGGAGACTAAATGAAGCCATGCAAGACGTGGTCAAAAAGGAGATCATCAAGTGGTTAGATGTCGGGGTTGTCTACCCCATTTCCGGCAGTTCGTGGACTTCTCCGGTGCAATGTGTTCCTAAGAAGGGGGGCATAACAGTGGTCACTAATGACAAAAATGAGTTGATTCTCACAAGAACGGTGACCGGGTGGAGAGTGTGTATGGACTATCGGAAGCTAAACAAAGTCACGAGGAAAGACCATTTTTCACTCCCTTTCCTTGTCCAAATGCTTGATAGGTTGGCTGGCCGTGCTTTCTATTGCATTCTAGATGGATATTCGGGCTACAAGCAAATCTTTATTGCCTCGCAAGATCAAGAAAAAATAACTTTCACTTGTCCCTATGGTACTTTCGCTTTCAAGCGGATGCCATTTGGCTTATGTAATGCACCGACGAACTTTCAAAGGTGTATGATGACGATCTTTAAGGATATGGTCGAGGACTATCTTGAAGTCTTCATGGATGATTTATCTGTGGTCGGGGATTCCTTTGATGATTGATTGGCTAATTTGGACAAAGTATTGGCAAGGTGTGAAGAAACGAACTTGGTGTTGAATTGGGAGAAATGTCATTTCATGATTGAGTAAGGAATTGTCCTTGGCCACAAGATTTCAAAGAATGACATAGAGGTCGACAAGGCAAAGATAGAGGTGATCTCTAAATTTCCACCTCCAACTTCGGTAAAAGGCATGCAAAGTTTCTTGGGTCACACGGGGTTCTACCAGCGCTTCATAAAAGATTTATCTAAAGTGGTGAACCCATTGTGCAAGATATTAGAGAAAGATGCTAAGTTTCACTTCAATGATGATTGTATGAGAGCCTTTGAATTGTTAAAATTCAAGTTGACAACCACTCCCATTATCACCACTCCTAATTGGAGTATTCCTTTTGAGCTCATATGTGATGCTAGTGATGTTGCGATTGGAGCAGTTTTGGGGCAACGTATCAACAAGATTTTTCATCCGGTCTACTATGACAGTAAGACCATGAATAATGCCTAAGTTAATTACACCATTACAGAGAAAGAGCTCCTTGCCATTGTGTTTGCAATTGAGAAGTTCCGCCCATACTTGATGGGTGCAAAGGTTATTGTTCATACAAATCATGCAGCACTTCGCTATCTTATAAGCAAGAAAGATTCCAAATATTAGTTGATAAGATGGGTGCTATTATTGTAAGAGTTTGATATTGACATCCAAGATCGAAAAAGGAGTGAAAATCATGTAGCGGACCACTTGTCTCGCTTGGAGGAGGAGGGGAGGTCGCATGACATGAATAAGTTGAAGAGTTGAAGAGATTCAAAGAAAAGTAATGATGCAAAGCATGGAAAATCAAGAGGGAGAAAATGAATGTCATGATCAAGAAAGAGTGGTGTTAAGTCTCTCTAGTTCCCCCAAGGAAAAGAAAATGCCTCAAAGAATTGGCAAAGCTTGAGCCTAGAAAAGAAAATGTAGTGTTTAAGGAAAGATGAAACTGTTCTATCATAGCATATCCAACCTTATTCCAAAAGCCTTCATTGCATTCCGAAAAAGCCCTACATGATTTCAAGCCGAGTGAGCTTACATTAGTGGTGATCTACATGAGGGGAAAGCCTATGGTACTTAAAGTCGAACTTGTGACATTCTTTTGAGAGAGATGAGTGAACATTTTGCAAATCTTTGGATTGAGTACTAAATTCTTAAGCGAGATAGGCAAATGGAGAGTAGAGGAGGAGGAGTTTGGGATCCACAATGACCTACATGAAAGAGCGATCTTCCTTGATGAATAAAGTCAACTCTTGATGCTCAAGTGTCACATTAGAACTATTTGTGAATGAAAGTTTAACTTGTTGCCTTGTTGATAATCATAAGTGGTGTGGGTAAATGTTGGTCCCAATTGATATGTGAATGACTCACTTTTGATTAGCTGGAATGGCTCTTAACTTGTGGAGGTGGAAACTACTTTATTTGCTTGAGGAAAATAAAAAACTTAAGTTTGGGGCACGATTGATAAGTGAGGATTTTGACTACTTATTAGCACCTTTTAGCTTTTGTTTTAGTCTAAAAGCATTTAATTGTGTTCCCGAAAAGTAATAAAATGTGCTTAATTGCAGGAATAATGGAAGATGAACTCCCGACATGAAATCTAACTCAAAAAGGAGTAATCTGAACTCAATGACATAAAAAGCACAAAAGCTCAGAAGTGCGGACCGCAGAATATCATCTGCGACCGCAGGTTATGAAGTAAAGCCATCAGAGTTTGGCGCAAAGTGCGGTCCGCACATGAATTGTGCGGTCGTAAAAGCTAAGCCAAAGCAAAGTTTAGAGAAGGTGCATTCCAAGTCCCCCGGAAGTGCGGACCGCACAATAATTGTGTTGGCCGCAGAAGAAGAGCTATGCAGCCGCAGATATAAAAGTGCAGACCGCAGAAGAGCAAGGTGCGGTCGCACATGTAAAAGTGTGGACTGTAGAAAGAGTGCATTGCGGCCGCATATCAGAATTATGCGGCCGTAGACTTCCAATCCTGACAAATTGAAGAAAAGTGCAGACCACACATTGAAATGTGCGGCTGCAGAACCTCCCGAAGGGCATTTTTGTCCAAAATTTTCAGCCCTGTATAAATAGACGAGTTTCACATTTTTAGGTCAACTTTTGACATCAGCTGCTACAGTACCCGTTTCCTTTTACTCTTTTTAGTAGTTTTTCATATTTTGAGCTATTTTAACTTATATTTTATCATATTAATCTTGCAATATGAATTTAATCATCATTTCTTCTTCTATTTCTTCCATTTCAAGCACGAGTAGCTAGATATTCACTAGGGTTGTGACTCAAACCTAGTATATAAACTTAATGGGTGTTTAATTTAATGCTTGTTTATGGTTGGATGTTTATTATTTAGCCTTGTTCTTGCTTTAATTTGTGAAATTAATGGTTGCAAATATTAGTTGATGCCTATTTGACCTGGTCTCTACTTGAGAAAGAGAGACTTAGGCTAAGAAAACTTGTCTAACAAGAAATTGGGTCAGTCGAGAGATTGATAATCCCAATTAAAGGGTTCAACCTAGAGATAGTAATAACCCGACTTGAGCTTTCATCAACCGTTTTGTTCAATACCCATTTGGACTTGAGAAAGCCAAATTGTCAAAATCACTCTCTGTCCGAGAGGTATTAAGTGCAAAATTCGACCCCGACTCTTGTTGGGTTCTATTATTGTATCGACCGTCTTCATAACCTTGAATTAAGGTGTGAAATTGAACGAGATCAGCGATACACACTACTTTGCCTCAAATTTGCACACCAATATAATCCACTTCCGTTGGCTCCTTTGCAAGTATGATGACTACTTCAAAAACACCTACTCATAGCCACAGGGCAAATGGACATGGAAAGTGTAACGACCCGACTGATCATTTTTCTTTCTAGATCCTTGTTTATCCTATTTAAGATTTTCTATATGTGTTTTTCCTGTTTATAACTTGTGGAGACGGTTGGTTTGGTTTTGGAAGGGTTCTGGTTAAATCCAGAACACTTAGTTCCATAATAGTGGTCTAAGGTAGCCAAATTTTACTTGAATCAACACTTTGAGTAAACCATTTCGGAATTGAGATTTGAAGGTTCTAATAGGTTCATATGATGATTTATACTTGGGCGTATATTCAGATCGAGTTTCAGGTGGACCAGGGGAGTTTCAGCGCTTATTTTTGGAAGTTGCTTGAAGGTTTTAGAGTGTTTAAGTTTGATTTGAAGTAGACTTTGGGGTTGTCAATATCTGTTTAGAATTTTGAGCTTTGGAATAGGTTTGTATCGTGATTTGTGATTTTTACGTAAAATTTGGAGTCATTCCGAGTTATCTAAGTATGATTCGTTGCGTTTGGAGTTGGTTAGAAGAAGTTTGAAGTTTAAAAGTTGATTAATTTGGTTTTGAGGTGCGATTCTTGGTTACGATGTTATTTTATGTATTCCCAAACTTTGAGTAGGTCTGGATTAGGTTTATGGACTTGTTGGTATGATTGGACGTGGTCCCAGAAGCTCGGGTGAGCTTAGAATCACCCGGAGAATTTTTCAAGTTGGCAGATGTTGTAGGTGCTGGTGTGCTTCACGATCGCAAAGGGTGTTCCGCGATTGAGAGGGAGGATTTTTGGAGGAGAAGTTGATTGCTCTTCGCGAATGCGAAGAAGGCTCCACAAACGCGAATAAGGCTCCGCGAACGTGAAAAAGGCTCCACGAACGCGAGGGAGGACCTGGCTCTCCTATGCAAAGAGGAGGTCCAAGAACGAACGGGAAGGAGAAAGAGGGCGGATGTGCTTGGCAGGCATTAAGCCTTCGCAAATGCGGCTCTGGGACCGCGAACGCGAAGGGCAAGGGTCAAGAGGAATCACGAACGTGACCTGGCTATCGCGAACATGAAGATGATTTTTGGGCAGCTGGAGTTTTGGCCTTTGCGATCGTGAAGAGACATCCGCGATCACAAAGAGGAAGGACTTGGGCAGAATGCATTATTAATACGGGAATTAGGCTGATTTTCCCCATTTTTCATTTGGCTTGGACGATATTGGAGCACTTTGGAGGGGTAGTTTCATCAAGCATCATAAGGTAAGTGATTTCAACCAGTTATCAGTTAAATACATGGATTATTGGTAGATTTTAACATAGAAATTTATGGAATTTTGGGATTTTATTGAAGAACCAAGGATTAAATAAAAATAGAATTTGACCACGAAATTGATTATGGAATTGAGTACAAGTTATATATTTGAGTTTATAATGCCATGGATAACATTTATCTTCAAAACATTTCGAAATCTGGGCACGTAGGCCTAGTGTTGACTTTGTGAAATTTCTAGTTGGGTTGGAAAATTACTCTAATAGTTAAATTACGAATTTTTGAGCATAAAATTATTAATTTATACATCATTTGATTAGTTTTGGGTTGCTCGGCATTGTTTTGAGGCGACTAGTGAGGTTTGAGAGCCAAGTAGAGGGCTTGGAAGCGAGGTAAGTATCTTGCCTAATCTTGTAAGAGGGAAATTATTCCGTAGGTTTTCTGATTGTTGTGTGCTACTTGTTATGGGTGCTACGTATGTATGACATGACGAGAGTTCGTGCGCAATTAGAATTATATTTATGTCCGGGTAAACATAAAACTTTACCATGCCTTATTTGTACTACTTGAACAAAATTTGTTAGTTTAGTTACTTAAATTTATAATTGAGATTGGATTAGAATTTATGTTAGACCGACCTCTTTACCTTGAGTTTTGGCGGAATACTTGATTGTCGGTAAAAATAATCATGTCTTCCTTATATTCCTATCCTTGTGTTGTGTTTATGTGACCCGTAGTTTGGAAAGTTTCTTTATTCCTTTGGATCGGGCCGTACGCCTCGGCAGTGCTATGAAATAGCATTATAGACCAGGCCGTACGACCTCGATAATATATTTGAGATGCATCTATGGATCGGGCTGTAGGACCTCGGCAGTGTACACTATTATAATGGATCGGGCTGCATGACCTCGGCAGAGTTCGTGTATAATAATCGATAGAAGTCAGAATTCACATGAGATTTCCCTCTTGACTTGAGACTTGATATCTACTTGATTTTCTTGTTCATTTAAGATAGCATATTATACTTGAGGATTTCATATTATTATTACGTTGGAGGATCACGTTAGTTACAGTACTTATTTCATCGCTACATGTTGTATTTCATGCCTGTCTATTTTCATGTACTTTAATTATTGGACCACTAATAGTGTCATTGTCGACCCTTCGTTACTAATATTTCGAGGTTAGAAAATATACTTACTGACACACATTAATTTATGTACTCATACTACACTTCTACACCAATTGTGCAGGTACTGAGACAAGTACTTCAGCAGTTATTCGGGCGGGCTATGCACTAGCCGGAGACTTAGTGGTGAGATGCTCTCCATGTCCCGATCTGTAGAACCCAGAGTCTCCTTCTTGTTATATTTATCATTTCTATCTATTTTATTTCAGGCAATAACTATAGTGGTTTGTATATTCTACTAGATTGCTTGTGTACTTGTGACACCGGGTTTTGGGAATTTTAGTAGATGATTATGGTTGTACCGAATATTATCATCATTTCGCTTTATGTTTCATTCTTGCTTTATGGCTTAGTAAGAACGTAAGTATGTATCCATGGTTTCTACACCTAATTTCATTTACTTAATAAAAACCCATGATTTGAAAGGTCTAAGAATGAATAATTAAGTTGATGGCTCACCGTCGTCTTGCCTAACGACAACATTGGGCGCTATCACGGCCTATGGTGGGAATTGGGTCATGACAGCTTTGCATCAGAGTACTAGGTTCACATAGGTCTCTTGAGTCATGAGCAGACCTAGTAGAGTCTTGCGGATGGGTGCGGAGACGTTTATACTTATCTTTGAGAGGCTATAGGGTGTTAGGAAACTTCTCTTTCTTCATCTCCTTTTGTGCAGTCAATGTTGTGCTAAGTATCTTTCTCTTATTCTCTGACAAATGGTGAGGACGCGTGCGATGGCATTACCTAGCAGCAGAGGTGCGGCTCTGCCAGTTGTCAGAGGTAGAGGCAGAGACTGAATGAGGGCCACAACTCCTGCTAGAGCACGAGGGCATCCTAGAGTTGCTCCAGTGATACCACTAGTGGATCCGGTGGAGGATCATGTAATTGAGGAGCAGGATGCGGCTCTTGTAGCTGAGTCGGGCCCGACAAACTTTATGACCTCATCGGGTTTTCAGGACGTCATGGGTCGTATGCTGTGGTTAATGGATTTTACAAGATGGACTATTTCCAGCAGATCCGGCCACATCTCAGGCAGGAGGGGGAGCACAGACCCATACCACTCATGCGTCAAGGTAGACTGCTGCTATGTATTATACCCTAGGAGCACTACCTGCGGGCGGGTTTCAGCAAGTTGCGTCAGTTAGAGAAAAGTCTAGACCGGCCATGACCATTAAGGAGCAGAAGCGGTTGGACTGATGGACTAGTCTTCATCCTCCTGTCTTTCGTGGTGAGCACTCAGAGGACCCACAAGATTTCATTGACCGTTGAAGGGAGAGGCTGCATATTATGGAGGTAGTGGAGTCCAATCGGGTGAACTTCACCACATTTCAGCTAGAGGGGAAGGCCCGCAAATGGTGGCAGTCTTATCTCCAGAGCAGTCCAGCAAGTTCACCTCCTTTGACTTGGGATCAGTTCACATGCCTCTTCTGGGAGAGATATATTCCACCCTTACAGAGGGAAGAATTACGGGGTCAGTTCGAGCAGCTCAAGCAGGTTCAGATGTCCATGACCTATTATGAGGTGAGATCTCTGAGTTGTCTTGTCATGTAGCTATCATACTTCCCACAGATGTGGAGAGAGTGCAAAGGTTTATTGCGGGCTTGCTCTATGGGATTCAGGTGGCCCAAAAGGCAGAGATGGGGACTTCTTACAATCTAGTTGTAGATATAGATCGTAGGATCGATCGTATTCTCAACCAGGGTAGAGAGTTCACAACGAGTGATAAGCGCCATCTGCATTCTAGGGGATTCAGCGGTGCCTCGTCTAGGGGCAGAGGTCGGTGAATGAGGGGCCAGCCTAGCATGCCCATGTATTCAGCACCACCGCCTGCTCAGGGTGCTATAACGCGGCCTTACTTCAACGCCATTCTAGATAGCACTTACCGTCCACCAGCTATCTAGGGTTCCTCTAGTAGGTATTTAGATCATTAGGATCATACCTAGAGTCAGCAATTTTCTGCATCGAGAGGCTTGTTCGAGTGCGGGGAGCTTGGTCATGTGAGGAGGTTTTGCCCCAGGCTTCGGAGCAATGCAGTATAGCAGGGCTATCAGCCCATCCGGCTGCCGCACTGCCCGTCCAGAGGGGGAGGGTAGGTGGGTAAGGGTCACCCTAGAGGTGGAGGCCAATCAAGTGGCGCTCTGGCTAGATTCTATGCCTTCCCAGCCAAACCGAATGTTGTAGCCTCTGACGCCGTGATCACAAGTATTATTTTTGTTTGCCGTAAGGATGCTTTGGTACTATTCGATCCAGGGTCTACCTATTCCTATGTCTCTTCTCCATTTTCTCCTTATCTTGATGTATCTTGTGAGTCCTTGGGTGTTCTTGTATTTGTGTCCATGCCAGTGGGTGATTCTGCTGTTGTGGATCGAGTTTACTGATCCTGTGTAGTGACTTTCTATAGATAAGACCAGGGCGGACCTTCTATTGCTTGATATGATTCTCAATTTTCATGCTAATATTGTTACCTTGGCGATGGCAGAGTTGCCTAGGTTGGAGTGGAGAGGCTCATCTAATAGTAAATCTAGTCGGGTTATCTTTTTCTTGAAGGCTTGACATATGGTTAAGAAGGGTTGTTTGGCCTATCTGGACATTGTTCGAGATATTGTTGTGAAGAATCCCATGATATATTCAGCGCTCATGGTGCGGGAGTTTTCCGATGTATTTTCTGCTGATCTACCAAGCATGCCACCAGATCGTGATATCGATTTCGAAATTGATTTGGCACTACTCACCCAGCCTATCTCTATTCCGTCTTATCGTATGACTCTAGTGGAGTTGAGAGAGTTAAAGGAGCTGCTTCAGGAGTTGCTCAAGAAGGGATTCATCAAGCGGAGTACGTTGCCTTGGGGTGCACCGGTATTATTTGTGAAGAAAAAGGATGGGAGTATGCGGATGCGCATTAACTACTGCCAGCTGAACAAAGTCACCGTCAAGATTAAGTACCGAGATCTTCTCATGACCTCATATCATGTACCGAGGTAAAGCACTACATCTACAAATAGCGACAAAACATCATACTCTGTTGCCGCGTGCAACCCGATCCCAATACTTATCACAATATCCGTTGCGACATGCAACCCGATCCCAATATCATTTCAAAATATTTGTTGCAGCGTGCAACCCGTTCCCAATATCAACTCATTAACACGAACTACTCAACACAACCAAATTCTGTAATCTCAGCACAAAAGGAAATAAAGTGTATAGAACATCAAGGAACTACCAATACAAACAGAGAATAACCAATACCTCGTATACACAAACCTCAACAATTCATCAATACAAGAATAGCCAAAATACTTTCACAATCGGACACAATATAATATAGTGCACAAATAAGGTAAGGACAATAAAGACAAGTAAAGACATGCATCAATGAAGATATATAGTTAATACATATAGGAACATATAGTAGGTAAGCAAGTATTGATTGAAGAATAAATAAACCAAAACATGTGGCAACTAATTGACAAATACCAAATAAGGCATGAGTGACAAGCAAGAACATGTAGCAAATCAAAGCGTGTAACAAAATATAACATAGAATAAATAAAGATATAAAGGTAAATAGCCCAACGCACATGATTTAACCCATGACAACATATATACACTCATCACCTCGCATATACGTCTCCCCATACATAGTTCACATAAGAAATAGACCAACAAGTCCTAATTCTCTCAAGTCAAAGTTAAACACGATACTTACCTCTTTTTGCCACCAAATCAACAACCAATCACGGCCTTATCTTTCGAACAAGCCTCCAAACCAACCAAATCTAACCAATTATCAATCAAACAATTCAAAATAAGCTTTAGAAACTACCCGCGAATGAAAAAGGTTCAATTTTAATTATTTTTGAAAAATTCAACAAAAGCCAATCCAAAGTCGCTTGGTCTGAGATTCGAACCAAAATCCGATTACCCATTCACCCTGGAGCCCAGTTATGTGATTTGTTTCAAAATTCGATCTCAATTTGAGGTCTAAATCTTAATTTTACAAAATTCCTAAATTCTACCCAAAACCCTTAATTTATACCATGTAATATTTAGATTTGATGTTAAAAATTCATGAAATTTTATTGAAAACTAGTTGACGTTGCTTATTAATGATTTTGGGAATAAACGCTCTCAAGGAAATCTCCTTAGAGTATTTAGGGTTGAAAAATGGTGTAAAATGAGTTAAGTCTCGATTTATTCCTCTTTTACTCAACTGCATGTATCGCAACTGCAAACCCTTACTCGAATTGCAAAGCCCGCATTTGCGAAACACTGATTGCAAAAGCAACCGGTGCAACGTCATGCAGAAGTCGCAAATGCGACACCCTCTTGCATATGCGAGCCAAGCTTCGCAAATGCAAAGCTGCCCAATACTAGACTGCATCGCAAATACGATGCCAGAGTCACAAAAGCAAACACAGTAAACTTCGCAAAAATGACTCATTCTTCGCAAATGTAAAGACCTAACCCCCTGCCCATGTTCGCAAATGCGATCACTTGACTGCAATAGCGAGGCTCCAAATGCGAGCCAGACCTCACAAATGCGAGATCTGCAAGCTTGCACCAGCACAACCTTGCACCAGCAATCCCAATACAATTCCGCAACACATCTGAAACTCAATCGAGCCCCTCGGGCTCCAAATCGAACATGCACACAAGTGTAATATCATCCTACAAACTTTTTCGCTATCTCAAATCATCAAAATAACATCAAATAACAAGAATCGATCATCAAAACTCAAGATTTCAACTTAAAACTCAATTCCACGTTTTTTCACATAACCCGTCGAAATGCACTCGAGTAACCCTGGACCCCAACCAGACATGCGTACAAGTCCAAAAATATCATACAAACCTACCAAAATTGTCAAAATACCGATCCGAGGTCGTTTATCAAAAATATTGAGTGTGGTCAACTCAAGTCTCATTTTAGGCCAAAAATAATATTTTATTTAAAATTTCGTAAAAGCTTTTCGAAAAGCGGCACAGACCACTCACATAAATCAAGAAATATCAAATGAAGCTATGAGAGGTCTCAGAACACAAAAATTAAGGCTAGTGCTCAAAACGACCTATCAGATCATCACATTGCTTCACTGAAGAACCATGTCTAGAAGACGAAGCTGCTGAACTTCTTTAATTATTTAGGTTTGAGTCAATTGTTATTTAGTTTTAACCTGTTTTGCTTGTTGAAAAGTGTAATTGCAGGTTAATAATTTTAAAGAGTTTGTTTTAGATTTCTAGGCTAGAGTGTATAGTTTAGAAAGGGATAGCTACAATTGAGTTGATTGTAACGATTAGATACTCGAGCAAGTCCTTTCGGTTATTGAGTTGTAACGTGAAAGCGCTATTTAAAGTAAGTAAAGTTTTGAGCAAAATTCTAGAAGGGTAGATCGTAGTTTTTATTCTCTCGAGCAAGAAGGTTTTTCACGTAAAAATTATTTTCTATTTAATTTCTGCACTTCACTTTCTGTTTGTATCTTGAATTCTTACGTTAAAGTATCAGGTTCTTTAACATGTGAAAATCAAATACAACAAAATTCATCTCCTTCTTATATATGGGTTCATTCTAAAATAATAGTTATATATAAAAAAGGGAAAAGGGTCAAAAATAACCTTCTACTATGAGAAAAAGTTCATTTATACCATCCATTATACTTTTGGTTCACCCTTACCCCCGACGTTACAAAAGTGATACAAAAATATCCCTCCTCTGTTAAGACTCTTCATCATGGCCACAATTATCCTACGCGGACTGATATTTCGCTGAGGTGGACGCCACATGGCATGCCACGTCACCATACCAACCCCATTTTACCCTCTCCCCCTACTTCTTCTTCTTCCACCACCATCTCCTCCCTTACCCAACCACCATTGCCACATTTTTCTTTTCTCTTTTTGAATTCAAAAAGAAATCACAAATTTCCATAGTTTCATTACTGCTACCACATCTCCTTTCTAAATGCCGCATCTCACGTTAATTTTAAACTTTTGGCGTTTATCATATTGAAGGAAAAAAAATGCCAGCTACCGTTCTCTTACTCTATTAGGCAAAATCTATCAGCTATTAGCAAATTATCCGTTGGAATACCACATTAAGAACTATTAAACTAGAACAAGATCCGACTATTACAAAAAGTTCCATATGCTAACATATAATAATTGAATTCAAATCCTAAATAGTAAAAAGCTAAAACCTTTCATATCTGGCTATAGTCACAGCCAAACCATGGATAAAAAGTAAAATCATAGTACCAGTGTACCCACTACTTCGACATACTGAAAAATTATGAATCACATGCAGATTGGAAAGTTAAATTCGTCATATAAAACAAGAAGAATTTCTGGCACAAATTAGTATAAGTTGGCATGAAAAATCAAATGCCTCTAAGAATCAGCAGAAATTAGTAATCAACAAATCTTACTTTTTTATTTAAATATTTATTTTTGGGTGATGGTTGGATGAAGGGGGAGATAGTGGTGGAAGAAGAGAACGAGGAGGGAGGGGTAAAATGGAGTTGGAACGATGAGATGACATGCCACGTGGCATCCATCTCAGCTAAATGTCAATCCACGTGGGATGATGGTGGTCATGGTGGAGGGCCCTAAGGGAGGAGGGGTATTTTTGCACCACTTTTGTAACGTCAGGAATAAGGGTGGACCAAAAATATAACGGAAGGTATAAATGATGCTTTTCACATAGTAGAGGGGTATTTTTGACCCTTTTCCCCATTAAAAAAATGGTTTGTATATTTTGTGCATCTAAAGATGGAACCACCGAAAAAGAATCCAACACACAAATTGGAGGATCAAGTAAATACTTAGATATACAGTATATGGATACTTATATTATATGGGGTTAGTAGACAGTAACACTGAATGACCGTGGCAAATCCACATTGCATTAATCAACTTGTCCTTTGTCTGACGTCAATTGATTGATCCTGTTTACTGTTTTTATTTGGAGGGGCTGCTCTTTCTTGAAGATAGGGGACAAACCGGTACTGTAACTTTCCCTTTGTGCAAGGGTATCTCACCACGCAATTCTTATTTCCATGGCTGTCAAATTGAACACGTTTTTTTTTTCTTTGAAGCTCCAATTAATTTAAATACATCGTGTATGGTTTATTAAAGGAAGAAACACTCATAACAAAAGATAAATATCATTCTCGAGTTTCTCGAGTTAAGAATATAAAGATCTTATAAATTCTAACACAACCCTTATTGGTCACATTTTCTTATTTTGACTATTTGTTTTTTCCCGTGTATTTGGTTTTCATTTTTATTTATAAGGGGAAGCGGGAGGATTTGTAACTTGTAAATGTAAAGGTCGATTTAAATTACGTAATTTCTATATAATGAAAATGTAAGGAACCTTTTTAGTATACATATACTTTAATGGATTATAACATATTAGTCACTTTACTTTTAAGTTATCAAATTAAACTAACTAAAAATAATTGCATTATATTGTGAACACTTAACTTTATAATATAAAAATTTATAGATGATCAATGTACAAAAATTAAACTCGATTAAGTCTTTTCCCTGTTCGCTAGAGCAAAATGATGAAATTCGAGCACCACATATCAACTTCGAGCTGGTTATTAAAATTAAGTTTCAAAAAGAAGAGCTGTTGTTAGGTGAAACTTTATCTGCATAATCGGACGTTTATACTAATTTAATAAATATATAGATACATGAATATTATTAAACTATAATTAATTAATATATTTTTTATTTTAATTTATTACTTAATCATAGTAAACTAATACGTTTTATTGTAAACATCTAGTGAGTATAAATTTTTAGCGTTGTGGTAATAACGTAACGTCACAATACTTGTAGTTATCAATTAAGCCTACTCATAGCAAAACCTCTGGAATTAATTTAAAGATCTTCTGGACAAAGTCTAGCCTATCAGATCTCCATGAAATATGCTTATAAACCAATTGCTTGGATTTATAAACCAAGATTTTTCAAAGATTCTCTCTGACCTACTACATAAATCTTAAATAAACTGACTCTATTGAATCTTTAACAAATTCTCTTTATTCCAATGACAGCGTGCAAATAAATCGAATCGCACCATAACGGGAAAATCACAAATCTTTTGTTTATATAGGTCAAATAGTGTTATAGAGAACTTACTTTGGATCTTAAAAAGCGGCTAAGCATTTTTTTACGTGTAACCTTTTATAGATTTTAAGTACTAGATTTTGTCGAACTATTTTCATGCTTTCATTTAAAAGGGGAAATTGTTTATATATATATATATATATATAACAACACTTCTCTATAAAAGCCAAGAGGGGTTGCTTTGATGGTAAGCAACCTCTACTTCTTGGTTGTGAGTTCGAGTTACCCCAAGAGCAAGGCGAGGAATTTTTGGAGGGAAGGATGCCGAGGGTCTATTGGAAACAACCTCTCTACCTCATGGTAGGGGTAAGGTTTGCGTACACACTACCCTCTCCAGATCCCACTAGTGAGATTATACTGGATTGTTGTTGTTGTTGTTCTCTATAAAAACCAAGCTTTTTCGGAACCAATGTTTATGTTATGTTATAATATATGTTCTCTATAACAGCACTTCGCTATAACATCCAAAGATATTCGGAACAAACGAGGCTGTTATAGAGAGGTTTGACTGTATAATGAATATGAGACTTGTTAATCATGATTTAAATGAGTTTGAAGTCATAATACGACTACATATGATGTTTGGATATAAAATATAAAATTTGGTAAAAATCAGATTAAGTTGCAGAAAAACCTACTAAGGATTTGCCTTCTAATGAAGCTTTTTGAGAAATATATTTTGTGTATTATATGAGATCTACCTGGGACATATTATATACCAAATTGAAGGTCTTGGAATTTAGTTTCCAGTGCTCTTAACCGTTCGTTCATACGACATCCGGATAAAAAGATATAAGCATCGGAAGAAGGGCCAATACTAGGATGCCAAGCTAGCACCTCTTTGACTTTTCAAAAGTGGATATATATATCCCTTATGTTGTCTCTTTATTCATTTTTTCACAGACCACGACCAAAATAAGACCATAAACTTACCCTTAGCTCTCTACAAGAGTTTCAAAGAAGAATAACATCCGGGTACAAAATCAAGAAGCGATAACATTAGAATGATCCCTACGACGTAAGTATCGCTATATCCCCTCTCTTTTTCTTTGTAGTTTGAGTTTTAGAAGGTACTTCATAGTTAAGAAAATACCTACTTTCTGTATTTAAGCTTTTAAATATCAAGAAAGGTTGATAAATTTGTCACGGGATGGTGATCGGAAGCCATGAGTTCGATTTATTTCAGTTTTAGTGGACTGTTTTGTAGTCCACTCGTGTTGGCCTAATTTGCTGCTGATTTATGGAGTTTAAAAGGATAAAGGGCGTGGAGAAATGACACATGTGATATGGTAGTGGACTGGTCGCTCGTTGTTGCAATTTCAGGCTAATTGATAACTTGTTGATTGGGTGTGTTATGGTATATTTGGATTTTTTGTTGTATTAAAAGTCTCGAATGGTAGTTAGGTTGTTTTTGAGTTGTTGGTTATATTGTATTGTTGTCTCGCCTATAGTAGGCTTGAGGGAGCAGTAAAATCAGGGGAAATGCTGCCCGTTTTATTTTAGAATCGAGTTATCATTTGAGATATACTAGCGCCATCTAAGTTGTACATGAATTTCTTTGTTATAGGGTTGGAGCGCTAGTTGTCATAAGATTATTGTTGAGTTGCATTGACGACTTGAGTTATGTTAAGGCTATACCTTCTTTCCTTTTGGCATGACCCATATGATACAACAAAATGAGCAAGCATGCAACTTTCACAAATGATTCTATTCCTAGAAGTACTAAGGTTGCCTATATTCTTGATTCCCCATATGTCCTACTATTATATCGTCTATTCATGGGTCTTATGACATTCTGAGAGATTTTATTGGCTTACTTCATTATGCATTGCATTTATTTATACATGTATATTGACCCATGACCAGATAACATTATATACGCATATAGTATATGTATATGGGATATGGGGAAAGGTTATGGCGTTATATATGCTCCACCAGCTGATCAGCTGGCATACGTTGATGATTTCGCCCACTGAGGCCGAGATGATATAATGGGTTGCCCTCAGAGGCTTGATAATATTATGTACGCATATAACTATACATGATATGATATTTATACGCATATGCGTGACATTATAAATGTTTTATGATTCGCAGAGCTATTCAGGCTTACACGTTGAGTCGTTTACTCCATGTTTCTTTTATTTTTTTATATACTGATTTTATACCTTACATATTCGGTACATTATTTGTACTGACGCCCCTATTGCACAGGGGCTTGCATTTCATGCTTGCAAGTGCAGGTGGACAGGCTGACGGTTCCCCTTCTTACGATCCTTGTTTAGCGAGAAATGATGTGCTCGGAGATGCTTTTGGATTTTGGTATGATATATTTGTATACATATATGGGTATGACGGGGCCCAGTCATATCCTTTATATAGTAATACAATCTATTAGAGGTCTGTAGACAGTCATGTATAGTTTGATAGTATGTGGCCTTGTTGGCTCGCCCTGCCGTATTCTGTATATATATGTATATATGTCTTTTGGGCATGTTTTCCCGCGTATGTTATTCACATGAATCAGTAGTTTATTTACAGATGTTATGCATGACCTACACTTATTTCATGTTTATATCTTAGACGTATGCTTAGGGGTGTTCGACAGGTAAAACTCGGGCACTCGTCACGACCCATCGGTTTGGGTTGTGACAAAAGTGGTATCAAAGCAGTTCTGTCCTAGGGTTGTCTACATATCGTGTCTAGTAGAGTCTTGTTTATGAGTGTGTTGTGCACCACACTTATAAACAGGAGGCTGCAAGACATATAAGATGTTATCCTCCCTTATTATCATAGATCGTGTGATATAAGGATTCATTTTCCTAACGCATGTTATGTTTTCAGCGATGCCTAAGAAGGCCACAACCGCACAGAAGGGAAAGTCCATGGCTAATGAGACTACGAGTCGAGTGCCACGAGTTACCAGGGCTCGAGGAGAGTCTTAGAGTGATACTCCATCTCCAACTTCACATACCCCGCCCTATCTTTAATAGATCCGAGGGGCACCAGCTCCAGCGCCCACCCCAATACCCCCAGCTCCTCAGTCATATGCACCGGGGCAGGAGATGAGAGATGCTATTCAACTATTGACTCGATTAGTGCCCGCACAGGCTGCACGCTAGGAGGTAGGTATTGGTCATGCAGATAGGGCCATCAGTGCGAGGGTTCGTGATTTCATTAATTTGGACCCTCCGATATTCATTGGAGCAGATCCAAACGAGAACCCTCAGGTATTTATCGATAGGATGCAGAGGAATTTGAGGGTAATGAAGGCCACTGCGACTGAGTCAGTGGAGCTAGCTTCCTATAGACTTCGAGATGTTGCAGTTAATTGGTAAGAGTCTTGGGAGTCGTCCAGAGCTGAGGATGCCCTTCCAGCATTATGGCAGGAGTTTACTGAGGCTTTTCTTCGTCATTATTTTCCACTAGAGCTTAGACGGGCCAGAGTTGATAGGTTATTGACCCTTCGGTGGGGTAATATGAGTGTTCAGGAGTACAACCTTCAGTTTGATTCTTTGGCTAGGTATTCTCCCACTATTGTAGCTAGGATGGAGGATCGGGTTCACCGGTTCGTGATGAGGTTGGAGCCGCACCTGCTTAATGACTGTATATCAGTCTCACTTCAGCCAGGCATGGATATTTCTCATATTCAAGCATATGCTCAGGGTGTAGAGGAGCGCAAACAGAAGTATAGGTCCAATCGTGAGCATGATAGGGGCCAGAGTAAGAGAGTGAGATCTTCAGGTCCTTCTGGTGAGTTTCGAGGTGGTCAGAGACAGCAGTACCTGAGGTATCAAGCCCAACCATCGGCTAGTTCACCCCATCAGTTTGTCGGTAGGAGATTTGATCGTTCCACATATTTAGGGCCCAATCAGAGTTTCAGGGCCTTTAGTTCTCAGTATAAGGGTGAGTCAAGTCAGATGAGGCGCCCTTGCCATGATGTGCTCAGTGTGGTAAGCAGTATGCCGGGCAGTGCCTTGTGGGGTTGGTTATTTGTTATACTCCTGGTTATCCAGACCATGTTATGAGAGATTGTCTGATGAGAGGTGGTGCCGGTATAGTTCAGCCAGCGGGATCTGTAGTTGGTTCGTCATCATCAGTACACCCCCTGGGCAAGGTTTACAAGCACCCGCCGGTCGGGTAGAGGCAGAAGTGGAGCATCTAGCTCGAGCGGTCCTGAGAACCGCATTTATGCATTAGCGGGTCGACATGATCAACAGTCATTACCTGATGTTGTTACAGGTATATTATCAGTCTCCTCATATGATGTATATGCATTGATTGATCTAGGTTCCACCTTATCGTACGTCACTCTGTTGGTTTCTAGTAAGTTTGGGATAGAACCTGAGTTGATTGAACCTTTTGAGGTGTCTACACCTGTTGGGAATCAAGTGATAGATAGACGGGTATATAGAGATTGTATAGTAGTAGTTCATAGTCGTTCTACTGTAGTAGACCTGATTGAGTTAGATATAGTAGAATTTGATGTTATAATGGGTATGGATTGGTTGTCTTCTTTTTATGATAACATTGATTGTAGATCAAAGATGGTTCAATTCCAGTTTCCAGGGGAGCCAATCCTGGAGTGGAAAGGTAATACTGCATCGCCGAGAGGCAGATTTATTTCCTATCTCAAGTCAGGGAAGATGATCAGAAAGGGCTATATTTATCACTTAGTTCGGGTACAGAATGTGAAAGTAGAGTCACTGACCCTTCAGTCTATCCCAGTGGTTAATGAGTTTTCCGGTGTTTTTCCCGATGAGCTTCCAGGCCTTCCGCCAGAGCGGGAGATTGAGTTTGATATTGACACATTACCAGATAGTCAGCCGATATATATTCCTCCTTATAGAATGGCACCTGCAGAGCTGAGAGAGTTGAAAGAACAATTGAGGGATTTTCTTGAAAAATGCTTTATTAGATCCAGCACATCACCGCGGGGAGCATCTGTGTTATTTGTGAAAAAGAAAGATGGTTCCTTGCGGATGTGTATCAATTACAGGCATTTGAATAAGGCGACGATCAAGAATAAGTACCCGCTCCCGAGTATTGATGATTTATTTGATCAGTTGCAGGGTGCCAGGTGTTTCTCGAAGATACACTTGAGGTCTGGGTACCATCAAGTAATCATTAAAGAGAAAGATATTCCGAAGACAACATACAAGACTAGATACGGACACTTTCAGTTTCGTGTTATGTCGTTCGGGTTGACTAATGCCCCAGTAGTATTCGTGGACTTGATGAACCGTGTTTTCAGACCCTTTCTAGATCTATTCCTGATTGTATTTATAGATGATATTTTGGTTTACTCCCCTTCCGAAGATGAGCATGCAGATCATTTGTGTACTGTGCTCAGAGTTCTACAAGAAAGGAAGTTGTACGAAATTCTGTAAATGTGAATTCTAGTTGAATCCTGTAGCTTTCCTTGGACATATTATTTCAGGTGAGGGTATCCGGGTTGATACACAGAAGATTGAGGCAGTGAAGACTTGGCCTAGACCCACGACACCGACGGAGGTTCGTAGCTTCCTGGGTTTGGCAGGTTATTACAGGAGATTTGTAGAGGGATTTTCTTCTCTTCCAGCAGCATTGGCAAAGTTGACTAAGAAGGAAACTAAGTTTAAGTGGACTGATGGGTCTGAGTGGAGTTTTCAAGCATTGAAGGACAGATTGACTTCAGCACCGGTTCTGACACTCCCAGGGGGGAACGATGGTTATGCTATCTATTGTGATGCTTCGAGTGTTGGATTGGGTTGTGTATTGATGAAGCATGGTAAGGTTGTCGCTTATGCTTCTAGACAACTAAGAAAGCACAAGAAGAATTACCTGACCCATGATTTAGAGTTAGCCGCGGTAATTCATGCACTAAAGATGTGGAGGCACTATTTGTTTGGCATTCATGTTGATATCTATATGGATCATAAGAGCCTTTAGTATGTCTTCAAGCAAAATAGAATTGAATTTACGTCAGAGGCGATGGTTGGAGCTACTGAAAGACTATGATGTTGATATTTTATACCATCCAGGGAAGGAGAATGTAGTAGCCGATGCCCTCAGCCGTAGATCTATGGATAGCCTATCATATTTACAGCCAGAGAAGAGTGAGATAGCCCATGAGATTCATCAGCTAGCTAATCTTGGAGTTCGATTACTAGATTCAGGTGATACCGGAGTTAATATTCATGACACGACAACATCCTCTTTAGTATTTGAAGTGAAGGAACACCAGTATGAGGATCATGTGCTAGCTCATTACAGAGATACAACCCCTAAAAAAGGAGAAGACTCTATTTGAGATTACAGGATATGGAGTCCTCAAATATCGAGGTCGATTATGTGTTCCTAATGTGGCAGGGCTATGCCAGCAGGTTATGGGAAAAACTCACTATTCTCGTTATTCTATTCATCTAGGAGCGACAAAGATGTATCATGATATCAGGGAAATATACTGTTGGGACGAAATGAAGAAAGATATAGCAGGGTTTGTTGCTCAGTGCCCTAATTGTCAGTAGGTTAAAATTGAGCATCAAAAACCTGGTGGATTATTGTAGGCTATAGAGATTCCGACTTGGAAATGGAAAGTAATTAATATAGATTTCATCATAGGCTTATCTCGTACCCAACGTATGTTCGATTTTATATGGGTGATTGTTGATAGACTTACAAAATTAGCCCATTTTCTACCTGTTAGGACTACGTATTCAGTAGAGGATTATGCAAGGCTTTACATTAAGGAGATAGTACGACTTCATGGTGTCCCTATATCTATTATCTCATATAGAGGTGCTCGGTTTACAGCTAATTTCTGGAGGTCCTTCCAAAAAGGATTGGGGACTCAGGTAAGTCTTAGTATAATATTTCATCCCCAGACAGACGTTCAGGATGAGTGTACTATTCAAACACTGGAGGATATGCTACGGCCTGGTGTGATAGACTCCAGGGGTAGCTGGGATGATCATCTTTTGCTTATTGAGTTCGCATATAATAATAGCTATCATTCTGGCATTCAGATGGCTCCATACGAAGCTCTTTACGGACGGAAGTGTAGGTCACCTATCGGATGGTTCGAGGTTGGGGAAACAAAGTTAGTAGAACCAGAGTTGGTACAACAGGCAGTTGATAAGATTAAGCTTATACAAGAATGACTATTAGCAGCTCAGAGTCATCTGAAGTCCTAGGTAGTTAATCGACGACAAGACTTGGAGTTTTAGGTAGATGACTGGGTATTCCTAAAGATATTCAGTATAGGCGGTGCTCATCAGAAATAGTATCTTTTGAGGTGTGTCACATTCCAGTTGCTCGGCAACTTTACCCTATCTTGATTTTCCAATTTGTATGACCCTTTCCAGGTGACAACTGAAAGCCGGTAGGGGCTTTCCCACGTCGGACCTAGTTTTTCTGCATTGAGCTCCCGGGTGTTCTGAGTTACTTTCCTTAAAACCAAGTCCCCTACTTTGAAATAACGGAGGTTGGCTCTTCAATTGTAATATCTTTCCATTCGCTATTTTTGGGTTGCCATCCTTATATGGGCTAAGTCCCTGCATTCGTCGAGCAGCTCCAATTTGACCAATAACGCTTTGTTGTTTGTTTCTTCATCCGCCCGAAAGTATCTCAAGATAGGTTCCCCTACTTCCACTGGAATCAAGACTTCTGCTCCGTATACGGAATAGAAAAGAGTCTCCCCCGTGCTTAATTTGACCGTTGTTCAATACGCCCATAGTACTCCTGGTAGCTCTTCAGGCCATTTGCCTTTAGCTGCTTCCAATCGCTTTTTGAGATTTTGAATAATCACCTTGTTTGTTGATTCTGCTTGACCGTTTGCGCTTGGGTGATGATGTGATTCTTTTGATTTCAGGCCTTCAAGGAATTTTGTGACCTTTGCTCCTATAAATTGAGGCCCGTTGTCGCAGGCTATATCTTTTGGTATCCCGAATCTGCAAATTATATTCTCCCACAAGAAATCTATCACTTCACGCTCGCCAATTTTTGGGTAAGGACCGGCTTCAATCCACTTAGAAAAATAGTCAGTTAAAATCAAAAAAATCTTACCTTACTGGGGGCTGGCGATAGTGGACTGACTATATCCATTCCTTACTTCATGAATGGCCAGGGCGACAAAACCGAGTGCAGTAACTCTGCCAGTTAATGTACCAATGGTGCGTGGCATTGACACTTATCGCATTTCTGAACATAAGCCTTAGCATCTTGTTCCATCCGGGGCCAGTAGTATACTGCACTAATTAGCTTTAACACTAAGGAATCCATGCCCAAGTGATTTCCGCAGATCCCTTCGCGAACTTCTCTCATGACATAGTTAGCTTCCGAAGCTCCCAAATATCGAGTCAATGGGCCTTGGAAAGATATTCTATATAATTGACCTCTTTTGAAGCTGTATCAAGCTTCTTTAGTGCGCAGCACCCGAGATGCCTTGGGATATTCAGGCAATATTTCGTGCTCGGGATAGTCAATGATCTCATTTCTCCAGCCCTAGAACAAATTGGTCGCGTTTACATCATTATAGTTGTTTGCCTCCAATACCGAATGCATAAGCTGCACGACCGTACCAGAGTCTGATCCCTTCATTTCTGTGGCCGACCCTAAATTGGCTAGTGTGTCTACCTCTGCGTTTTCTTCCCTCGGGATGTGGGTAATTGACCATTCCCTGAACCGTGCGAGCAGAGCTTGGACTTTCATTACATATTTTTGCACGTTTTCCTCTTTTTCTTAGAAGATCCCGTAGACCTGATTTACTACCAATTGGGAATCACATTTGATTTCTATGACCTTAAAGTCCAGTCCCCGGGCCAACTCGAGTCCTGCAATCAATGCTTCATACTCTGCTTCATTGCTAGTCAGAGGAACAGTTCTTATGGCCTGCCTTAGGATTTCCCCAAAAGGCGTGATTAGCACTACGCCGAGCTCGAATCTTTTCACATTGGAATCTCTATCCACGAACAAGTTCCAAACTCCTAATGTCGATTCTAACACCCATACCACTTCTTTGGTAGCCAAGGATAACAGTCCTGAACTGAAAATCGGACACAAAGTAGGCCAAAACTTGTGACTTAATCGCGGTCCTAGGTTTATATTTTATGTCACATTCACTCATTTTGACTGTCCACTTGGCCAACCTACCAGAAAGTTCAGGTTTATGAAGGATATTTTGCTGGGTAAAACTGGTCACCACGGCTATCGGATGACATTGGAAAGAAGGCCTAAGCTTTCGAGCGGTGACTACGAGAGCTAAGGCCAATTTTTCCAGATGTGGGTAGCAAGTTTCTGCTCCCGTTAAAATATTACTAACATAATAGATAGGAGATTGCGTACCTTCATCTTCACGGACTAAAATGGCACTTACCGCTACCTCCGAGACCGCTAAGTAAATCAACAACTGTTCGCCTTCCTCCAGTTTTGGCAATAATAGAGGGCTTGAAAAATGCCTTTTCAAATCCTTCATAGCATGCTGGCATTTCGGAGTCCATTCGAAGTTATTTTTCTTTTTGAGGAGTGAAAAGAAGTGATGATATTTTTCCGAAGACCGTAAAATGAATTTTCTTAAGGCAACTAGTCAAGCTTTGAACCTCTTTCACGCTTGATAGCTGATCGGGATGTCTTTGATGGCTTTAATTTTATCGGGGTTGACTTTGATCCCCCTTTGCGACATCAGGAATCCAAGAACTTACCAGAGCTGACTTTGAATGCACACTTTTCGGGGTTAAGCTTCATGTTGTGCTTCCTTAGGATGTCAAAGGTTTTTTGCAGGTGTTTAAGATGATAACCTGCGTTCAAAGACTTAACCAACATATCATCTATGTAAACTTCCATTGTTTTCCCTATTGTTTCTCAAACATTTTATTTATGAGCCACTGATAAGTGGCTCCGGCGTTCTTTAGCCCGAAAGGTATCATATTATAGCAATATATGCCGAAGTTCGTTATGAACAAAGTTTTTTCCTGATCCTCCGGGTTCATCTTTATTTGGTTCTACCCGGAGTAAGCATCAAGGAAACTCATTAACTCGTACCTGGCCGTCGCATCAATCATTTGATCAATGTTCGACAATGGCATGAGCCTTTTGGCCATACGTTATTTAGATCCGTATAGTCTACGCACATATGAAATTTATTATTCTTATTTAGAACTAGTACTACGTTAGCTAGACAGTCAGGATACTTTACCTCTCAGATTGAACCGATTCCAAGAAAATGCATTACCTTTTCTTTGACCAATTTATTTCTAACCTCGGCAATAGGGTATTTTTTCTGCCTCACCGAAGGGATGTTAGGATCCAGGTTGAGTTTGTGCACGACCACTTCTGGAGGGATACCTATCATATCCGCATGCGACCATGCAAAACAATCAACGTTAAATTTAAGAAATTCTATGAATCCTGACCTGAGCTTGGGGTTTAATCCTGTCCCGAAGTGGAACTTCCTCTCCAAGAACTTTTCAAACAACGCAACTTGCTCAAGTTCGGACTCCCAAGTAGCTGCCTCAACAGGCTGACCTCTCCACTGCACTCGAACTGAAGGGTAACTCTTTGATCTCAACTGGCGAACTTGCCGGGCTAGAATTGTCACCGGCTCCTCCTCGTAAGCCAATTCCTTGTCCAACTAGACAGAGCTGAAATCTAACACATGGGATGGATTACCGTGATACTTTTAAAGCATGGAAACATGGAATACCGGATGAACATCTGCTAAACTAGGTGGTAATGCAAGCCTGTAGGCTACTTCACCCACCCTTTCAAAAATTGCAAAGGGTCCGATATACCTAGGGTTCAACTTGCCCTTTTTTCCGAACCTCATTACACCTTTTATAGGTAAAACCCGGAGCAATATTCTTTCTCCAACCATGAATGCAACATCATAAACTCTATGGTTAGCATAACTCTTTTTCCTAGACT
>AWOL01S0028225.1:0-13464 GCA_000715115.1 Nicotiana otophora | reverse complement strand
CGAAAAGAAGAGACTAAGGAAGCGGCTGGCGCATAAGCCCAAAAAAGCTGGGGTCCTAGAACTCTCATCGGACTCAGTCAATCGGTTGAGGGACGAGTCCGAGGAAGAAGAAAATTCTGAGCTGGTGGCCCGAGTAAGACGCGTCTCTGAGATGCCTCGAGCCATGGAGTTCGTAGAAAAGACAATGGTTGAAGTCCTCGAGAGGATCGATACCGATTTGGCCCGAGCCAGTGAGGTCGAAAAAGAAAGTGTGACTGGTACGTCCCGGTCAGAAGATAACGTACCCAAAGAGGTGCCTGGGGTGATTGACATTTCTGGATCCCCCTCATTTACGGATTCTATGATCAACGAGGCTCAGGCGTTGAAGGATAAACTCGGCGAAAGGGCGCAAGGAGTAGTCGATCCTTTCAATAACCTTTTTGATGGCCTGGACTCTACAGCTTCGGAGGATGCTACCGGTTTGGGCGACTTACCGGTGCCAAATAAGGTACCGTCATCGGGCTCTACTAGGTCTTCATCAAGCCCAAAACTGGTGGATCAATTCCCGGTCCTAAGTGTTAATCCCAGTTTTGACTGTATACAATACTATTTCAAATATATAAATTGTATATGTATAGTATAATACATGTAAATAAAGAAATATCATACATAAAGTTTATAACTGTATATATATGATATATTTGACAGTTTAGTTGAGAAAAAGGGAAATTTAGGGGGTTCATATTTCTAGTGGATATATATGCTATAGAAGGTACGGTTTTTTTTACTTTTTTTTGCTATTTCTATGATATTAGATTTTGCGTTAAAAATATATATACAGTCAAACATCTGTATAATAGTTATTCACTATAAAAGTCAAGTTTTCCTCATAATCGATTTTTTAAATTATATTTTACCTCTCTATAATAAGTTTTTACCTATAACAACAATAATCATATGTATAGCAGAATGCTCTTTGTTAAATTACCCCTCTATAACAACCATATAAAATCTTTAAGATTACTAATAGTAATTCTAAAAATATGCGCACAATCTTTTCCATTAAACAAAGTTTCTATCTTGCATAAGATATAAGATTTGAAGATTTGCATATGATATCTTTTCCATTGGACATATTCCAAAAAATATTTAGAGAGAAAACTTAACTGTTAAGCTCTTAGATTGTCTTCAAAGGAAAGTATCGGATACTTCTTTACTGAAAATTTGGACAAGAACCTTTGCCAATTCAAGCGTTATATCGCTATTAAGAGGATGAGATCTACAAAGCAAGCTACAATTATAAAGTTCTTCTATCAATCTTGAAAAATTTTATTTTTCTAGGTAGCTTTATAATGTCTGCCTTAAGTTTAAATCTTTATACGTTTAGTTATGAATTTATTAATAATGAATTAGTTTTCTTCAATACTTAACTAGTTCAATATGCAAATCTTTTGAGATTTTAAAATGAATAATTTTATTATCTTTTATATGTAGCATTAAAAAAGAAAAGCAATTATATTTTGGATAATTTTTATCTATAACAACCAAACATATTTAAACGTTAAATATTGTTATAGGTGTATAACAGTCATTCACTATAAAAATAAAAAAATATCGGAACAAACGAGACTGCTATAGATAATATAGTCACGTGAAGCATTTATGTAGTGTCCAATTGACATATTAAAAGAATACTTATGCAGTGTCTATTCGCTTATTTGTTTTAGGGCAAAGGTCCAAATATGCCCTTGTACTTTACGAAATTGAGCATATTTTCCCTTCGATATTACTTTAGCTCAAATATGCCCTTACCGTCACATAGTTGGTCCATATATGCCCTTAGAGTTATACAGTTGGCCCATATATGCCCTTATCGAAACGAAATTTACCCAAACTAATTAGCTCTTTCTTTAATTATATTAAAGTGTATTACAAACACTATTTTCTTTTTATTAGTACTTTTTTTTCTTTACCTTTCTCTTTTCTTTTCTTCTTTTTTTTTTCCTTTTTCTTTCTCCCTTATCCGATTTCCTCCATTAATGATGTCTTCTCCATTTTCATCACCAATTTCACTTGACAAAACTCATGAATTCCAATTATTAAAAAACTACTCCCATAAGGTAATAAAGTTCCAATTTCACTGGCCCTCTAAATAAACAAAATTAAATTATTCAAAAAACTATGGTTATAAATTTGAGTTGTTAGTCTTTTTTCAGCTGGACATTTTCTATTTTTTTATTAACTATGTAGATTAGGGGTGTACATGGAACGGGTTGGTTCGATTTTTATCAGAATCAAACAAAACCAATTATATCGATTTGAATTGTTTGATTTTGTTGGATTTTTTGTTACATAAATATTATTTCAATCTTACTTTGTTAAATTTTTAAAACAATTGACAAACATATGATCTATAAAAATATTCTTATGGGAGAATTTTCTTAATAATTGGAATTCATTAGTTTTGTCAAGTGAAATTGGTGATGAAAATGGAGAAGACATCATTAATAGAGGAAATCGGATAAGGGGGGAAAAAAGGGGAAAAAAGAGAAGAAAAGAAAAAAAAAAGAAAAAAAGAGAAAGGTAAAGAAAAAAAAGTACTAATAAAAAGAAAATAGTGTTTGTAATACACATTAATACAATTAACGAAAGAGTTAATTAGTTTGGGTGGATTCCGTTTCGAAAATGGCATATATGGGTCAACTGTGTAACTCTAAGGGCATATATGGACCAACTACGTGACGGTAAGACCATATTTGAACTAAAGTATTAACGAAGGGCAAATGTGCTCGATTTCGTATAGTAAAAGGACATATTTGGACCTTTTCGGTTTGTTTTATAAAGTATGGTTTTTGTTATACCTTTTTAAAAGAAAAAAAGAAAAAGAGAAAGGTCTAGCGGGACGAATTATGGAGCGGGTGATAGCTTTTAGTGGGTGCTTTGAATTTTTTAAATAGTTAGTGACTTTTCAGTTAAAAAGGCAAAATTGAGTGAACTTGTGATTACAAAACAAAGTAATGTGACTTTTCTGACCGGTGACCTTCTGAAAACATCAACTCTTTTACCCGAAGAAATTTGCACTTTTCAGATTTTTTATTCATCAGACAAAATTTAAGTGGCCCTTGATTAAGGGGATCCTTAAAATCAGTAAAATGACTCTTAATGTAATTCAACATTTCAACTTGTTACTATCAATCGAGAAACTTTGCAATGGCTATTCTTATCAATAATTGACACTGCAATTGCAAACATGATTGGATAAAGAGTGAGATATCTTACATAATCTTCTTTACTTTGATCGCGATTGAGACTATTTGAAGTCTACAATTTGCTCACGCACTAAGGTAACTTAATCATTAATGAGGTGAGTGAAATTATTAGACATAATGGTTCAGATCGCAATAAAAATGAAATAAAACGCTAGGTGATGTTTTTTTCATTTGTTTAAATTTTGTGGACGGAGTTACTTAATACGTATAATGATGAAAGGGATTAAGCACTTGTGATATAGTTAACGTAGATGCAAACTTACTGACCATTGTGATTAAAAAGGACAATCGGTATACAAAGTATCTCGCGTTCATGCAGAGTTCGGGGAAGATCCGCACTCTAAAGGGGTGTGATGTAGGTAACCTACTCTAATGCAGATGGCTGATTCCACGGTTCGAACTCGTGACATGTAGGTCATACGGAAACAACTTTGTTGTTGCTCCAAGGCTCCTTTATGACTGAGCATTATGATTAAAGGGTAGCCCGGTGCACTAAGCTCTCGCTATGTGCGGTCCGGGGAAGGGCCAGGCCATAAGGGTCTATCGTACGCATACGCAGTCTTACCATATATTTCTGCAAGAGCTTGTTTTCACGGCTTGAACCTGTGACCTCCTGTCACATGGCATTAACTTTACCAATTACGCCAAGGCTCCCTTTGAACATTATGATTAAAGGGTAGCCTGGTGCACTAAGCTTCGGCTATGTGCGGTCTGGATCCGGGGAAGGGTCGGACCATAAGGGTCTATTGTACGCGGTCTTACCCTACATTTCTGCAAGAGCTTATTTCCACGGCTTGAACCCGTGACTTCCTGTCACATGGCAACAACTTTACCAGTTACACCAAGGTTCCCTTTGAACATTATGATTATCACCAAAAAGAAAAAGAGTAAAGTCTACAATTTGCTCACTTCTACTGTAATATCAAGAAAATTCCTCCCAATTTTAAGAAACTAACCAAGAAAACCAAATACTACCCACTTTGTTGTACTACCAAAGTGGACCACAATATCCCTAGTATTTTCTCAATAGCTGTTGCATCTATAACAATCATATAGTTGTTTTTATAGCTTAAAATCAAGAATCCAAAACCCCCAATACTAAGGTCTTTGAGCATATCCTTCTTTTGCCATGGCAACTCAAGTGCACCAACTTCATTTCATACTATTCCCTCTAATGGCTCCAGGCAACATGATCCCTATGATAGACATAGCTAAACTTCTAGCAAATCGCGGTGTCAGTACCATGTGTGTAAATTGCGGCGCAATCAACCATTCAACACCTCAAGAGCCATCTCGCTCGAATTCCACCACAAAGCCCAAACAGAGTTGCATCATGTAAATAGTCAACAGTCTCACATCAGAAACATCAGAACACGAATAAGATCAATCCTAACCGATGACACACCCCTCAACAATAGTTGTGCTGAGTAAACAAATTCGACCCGAGTAAAATACACATTCATTTAGAGCAGATGAGGTACTATATGGATCGTGTAAGTTCTGATTTCTGCTTTTAATAATTACAACTTCAGAGAAAAGTTCTGTTTCTGTTCCTTTATTCTTCTACTCAAGCGTAATGCACGACCAAACAAACCAATCCTTCTGAATTCATGACTATTTTCGAAAAGTGCTATGCTGTCTCAATGTATGCCGCTTGAGAAGTTCATTTTATCATCAATTTGGGAGTTTAATCTACCATTAATAGCCATGTTGAATTGACAAAACCGCATAAAAAGATTGTCGTTACCAATATTGCGTTCCGTCTTAGGACAAAGTAAGGAAAAAGGAAAATTCATCAAAGTTTAACATTAGCTTTATGTAGAAACATACAAAAGAGAAACAGAAATAGAAAGCAAGTTTAATAAATAACAATACAATTTTGAGGTGTTCTGGGATTTTATTTGCAGCGGATATGTTTAAATAACTGAGCTCATACCTAACTGCAGTTGTGTATGTACAAGCCGCCTCCAACTAAACTCTGAAAACCATTTCTGTATCTACTGCCTCTCACCAGCATGGGTACGGGGTATCTGTCTATCCAAAAGCAAAGTACTAACGCCAGGCCTACCATAGATTTACGGGGTAAAAGTTTCACTGAAAGGTGCTATCAAATGCAATCAACTCCTGTAACAATGTGGAGAACTTTTTTCATCTCCATGATAGGATCTGCAATTCTGGATTTTGTACGCCAAGCAATATGCTCATCAGGTCTCACTAAAATGGCTCCTCTGTCCGTCATCTGACAGATGTCCCACCAGGATGGCGAATCTGATGAGCTCTTCACTTCCACAACTTCAAAAAATTTAGAGGGAGTCAACGCAGCCTCACTTCTTCCGGTTCCATTAATACTTTCTTTTGGCCATATTACACAAACCTTTAAAGGCACTTTAAAATTGTTCGCCACCTCTATAGCAGCTCGAGCTAGATAGTAGGACTCCTCCAGTGGTGCTATTATAAGGACAAACTCAACCTTATCTCCAGATACAAGGTCCAGAGTAGAGAATATTTCCTGAATAAGATCTACTGTTAGAAATAAAATAATAAAACCTGAAACAGGATGACTGCAGGTCGAATATTGTAATCTATTGCAAGGATCGAGATAAATTAAAAATCCCCATATTGATTCAATTATTTGGCTTCTCCAAACATGTGCCAAGAGATGAACGATATGAAAAGACCATGATCTAACAAGGTCCAGCTCACCTACAAAGACAATGTCCCCTTGAAAGAGTCCATACCTTACTTGACGGGTTAGAAAGTAGTTTGAGATTCATATGAGGGAGCCTTGATCCAGGTTCCGAGCAAGGAATATAATCCCTTCTTCGTCCTGAAGGTGCTTCATGCGCATTCAACCCACTAAAATCTTTAAACTCCAATGCTCCTTTTCGGTACCTAATGTTAACACGTTGAAATTAGAGTACTGATGCAAACAAGTATGCCAAAAGGATTATTTAAGATATAAACAATCATCTGGCGTACNCTCAATGTATGCCGCTTGAGAAGTTCATTTTATCATCAATTTGGGAGTTTAATCTACCATTAATAGCCATGTTGAATTGACAAAACCGCATAAAAAGATTGTCGTTACCAATATTGCGTTCCGTCTTAGGACAAAGTAAGGAAAAAGGAAAATTCATCAAAGTTTAACATTAGCTTTATGTAGAAACATACAAAAGAGAAACAGAAATAGAAAGCAAGTTTAATAAATAACAATACAATTTTGAGGTGTTCTGGGATTTTATTTGCAGCGGATATGTTTAAATAACTGAGCTCATACCTAACTGCAGTTGTGTATGTACAAGCCGCCTCCAACTAAACTCTGAAAACCATTTCTGTATCTACTGCCTCTCACCAGCATGGGTACGGGGTATCTGTCTATCCAAAAGCAAAGTACTAACGCCAGGCCTACCATAGATTTACGGGGTAAAAGTTTCACTGAAAGGTGCTATCAAATGCAATCAACTCCTGTAACAATGTGGAGAACTTTTTTCATCTCCATGATAGGATCTGCAATTCTGGATTTTGTACGCCAAGCAATATGCTCATCAGGTCTCACTAAAATGGCTCCTCTGTCCGTCATCTGACAGATGTCCCACCAGGATGGCGAATCTGATGAGCTCTTCACTTCCACAACTTCAAAAAATTTAGAGGGAGTCAACGCAGCCTCACTTCTTCCGGTTCCATTAATACTTTCTTTTGGCCATATTACACAAACCTTTAAAGGCACTTTAAAATTGTTCGCCACCTCTATAGCAGCTCGAGCTAGATAGTAGGACTCCTCCAGTGGTGCTATTATAAGGACAAACTCAACCTTATCTCCAGATACAAGGTCCAGAGTAGAGAATATTTCCTGAATAAGATCTACTGTTAGAAATAAAATAATAAAACCTGAAACAGGATGACTGCAGGTCGAATATTGTAATCTATTGCAAGGATCGAGATAAATTAAAAATCCCCATATTGATTCAATTATTTGGCTTCTCCAAACATGTGCCAAGAGATGAACGATATGAAAAGACCATGATCTAACAAGGTCCAGCTCACCTACAAAGACAATGTCCCCTTGAAAGAGTCCATACCTTACTTGACGGGTTAGAAAGTAGTTTGAGATTCATATGAGGGAGCCTTGATCCAGGTTCCGAGCAAGGAATATAATCCCTTCTTCGTCCTGAAGGTGCTTCATGCGCATTCAACCCACTAAAATCTTCAGACACCAATGCTCCTTTTTGGTACCTAATGTAAACACATTGAAATTAGAGTACTGATGCAAACAAGTATTGCCAAAAGGATTATTTAAGATATAAACAATCATCGGGCATACACCTGAGATGTCTTTATTTGGAGTTCTATTCAGAGTTGAGTCAGTATCCAGCATTTATAGGAGCCCATGAACTATACAACTTTAATGACAAAATCAGCTTGAGCAATTTGCATTAAATAGATAAAGCAAAAGTAAATACGCAACCTGAAACCAAGATCCTCAGCAGGGAACTGGAGCTGAAGGCTCTGTCCTCCTTCAAATATCTGTCTTAATTTGGCTAGCCTTGCAGATCCAAGTGGATTATTTTTATTCAATACAAAATCTGAGAGTTGTGCACGACCAATGCTGAATATTCCATCTAATATTGTCCTTTGAAGTCCAGATGGAAGAACAGAACCAACCGTGTTATTAAGAGCTCGATGTACTGCATGCAAAAACACATTCTCTCTTTAATCAGATACTGATGTAAAAAAGATTTAAGTCCAAGTTTGCACTTTACCTGCATTTGCTATTGTTGGATCAAGACCAAGTGCAGCAGGAACTCTCATTGCCGCCTTAAAGTTTTGGACGCTAAGTGCTGTATTAAATTGGGCTATCTGAAACATTTTAAGGAGTGTGTAAAGCTCGTAGGAAGAAAATCAGAAAATAGGGAATATTTTATTTTACACAATATGCATTATTAAACCAAGAATTGAGGAAATGAATACCTGACTACGTTCTAGTTCATACGAGGTAAGAATTGATATTGGTGAGATACCCTTGATTACAGAAGCTAACTTCCACGCAAGATTTTGAGCATCTTGAATACCAGTATTCATCCCTGAATAAAAGAAGACATCTTGAGCAGATTTCCTTCCCCCCGTCTGACCTATTAAATCCTCAAATAAACAATAACAGCTGCAGATATATTCCATGAAGCAGAGTTGGATGCATCTTACATGACACCTTAGATCTTCACACCACCTAACNAAAGATTAAGTCTAAGTTTGCACTTTACCTGCATTTGCTATTGTTGGATCAAGACCAAGTGCAGCAGGAACTCTCATTGCCGCCTTAAAGTTTTGGACGCTAAGTGCTGTATTAAATTGGGCTATCTGAAACATTTTAAGGAGTGTGTAAAGCTCGTAGGAAGAAAATCAGAAAATAGGGAATATTTTATTTTACACAATATGCATTATTAAACCAAGAATTGAGGAAATGAATACCTGACTACGTTCTAGTTCATACGAGGTAAGAATTGATATTGGTGAGATACCCTTGATTACAGAAGCTAACTTCCACGCAAGATTTTGAGCATCTTGAATACCAGTATTCATCCCTGAATAAAAGAAGACATCTTGAGCAGATTTCCTTCCCCCCGTCTGACCTATTAAATCCTCAAATAAACAATAACAGCTGCAGATATATTCCATGAAGCAGAGTTGGATGCATCTTACATGACACCTTAGATCTTCACACCACCTAACTTCAAAGTTATCAAGATGCAGTTATTTTATCCCTGCAGAAAAGAAAATATTCCTCCAGTTTCTTTTATTTTCCCCCTTCTCTTCGAGATATCTTTCACATATTCGAACAAGCTCATTTAAATGTTTAATAAGTTATCAAGGGGAAATGACACTATTATTTACCTAATGTAATTTTTTTTTAATAATGGTGGGGTCCAGCTTGTGCGCATTCTCGCCTGTTCCACTAGATACCTGCTACCTCCCCCAACACAAGTATCGAGTTAACTTTGCCCACCAAGGCTTAGACAGATGGGAAGAACTCTTTGACTTCGCTGGGATATGAACCCTGATCTCTAAGATTTTCACCCACTTCATCGACTGCTAGGTCACACCCTTGGTGCCCTAATTATGCCTTTAAAAATTACTCTTTAAGAGTTGGCCAAGGATTCATGGCCAAGCATGTCAAAATATTTTGTTGATAGGGACTCGAACGAGGATATGCTTTGATTGCATATTGGATTGCGTGAATTGTCTCATCCAAAAGCTTTAAATGCTCGAGAGGGAACACTATTATAAACTTAATTATTTATTTGTTTTTGTTCTTAAAATTACCATACAACAATCAAGTTCCAGGTCTATAGTTAGATACCGTATCAATTGTGTTAAATTACCAGTGCAATGCATAGTAACTAACATCACAATGTGGTTACTGACTGCAGTTCAGATCTCCCCCAACCTACTAAAGCTATCTTGGGCTTAATTTAAGCTAGTTATAGCTTCGGAATTTTATGCTTATGCTGAAATCTTTTACCTGCCTCCCCCAGAAATAACTTTGCGATTTTTACCTTTACATCAGCATTTCAGGAAGCAGCCTCGTTTGTCTCAATGACAAAAATACACTAAACGACTATGCATTAATTTATTTTCTCTCCCCTCCCCTCCCCCAACTCTCTCAACAGAAAAGGAATTACAACAAAGTTATTCTTAAAAAATATCTAAGACTTGACAAGATAATAGCATTACAAAACAAAAACTTAATCAATGCATAAATAGATTGCATACCAAAACCACCAGCAGGAGGAAATCGATGAGCAGCATCACCAGCAAGGATTATCCTGTTGTTACGAGACAGGAACTTCTCAGCTACTTCAGCATGCATCACCCAAGGCTTAATATCCATCACATTGACGTCTGCAAGCTCTTGGCCGATCAATTTGAAGATCAATCTCTTACACATCTACAACCAATTGTAAAGTACAAAGAACAACATGGTAAATAAACCATATTGGTTCAACTGTCAAGCATTGCAGCCATAGCCCCATATTATAGTAGATCCAAATGAATCACGAGGAACATAAACCCGTTGATTCATTCTCTTCCACTAATGGAAAATTTTAAGAACTGATAGAGTAAGCAAAAGATTCAACAAAAGAGTAGAAAAACACCTCGCAACTAAAGTCCTCAAGCTTTTGTTGAGGTGGATAAAATGGTACCTACAAAATTTTGACCAAGACTATCAATAATGCTGTTAACCGATAACAACAGATTCAGATTTATAAATACGAGCAAGTGGTTAATATAGTATTGAGCCAAATTCCCACATAATTAAAGAACTGGTTTACCTGCAGGACAAATTCCCCTTGCTTGAGATCATGGGCAACAAGAACACCAATAGCATCTTTATTAAAGATGAAAAACAGCATGCCAGGTCTTTCTTTGATGAGATACTTCCCTAACTCTTGGCTTTGGAAGTGGACACTAACAAGATTTTGTAAGTCCTTTTCACCTCTCATGTTAATTCCTAAGGACTTTCTGACAGTACTTCCTGCACCATCTGTACCAACAAGGAAATGACACTGGATATCTCTCTTAATATACTTCCCTTCAGTAAGGAAAGATGCTGTTACACTGACGCCATGCTCAGCATCATTGATTGCAATGCACTCATGCCCCAGAAAGATCTTCCTCTCACCAATAGAGACATGCTCACACTTTTCAGAGTTCATCGTACAGAAATCGAGTTTCTCAAGGTGCTTAAGCAGTAACCTGGAGAGCTTGTACTGGGAGAAGTGTGCAACAGAGACAGGACTCACAATCCGATCAAAATCTGACGAACAAAATGGAAAATGTTTGCAGAAAACAAAAGAATCACCAGTATGCATATAAGACATATCTTCCACGAAGCAAACTCAATAAATTTGTGATGCAATAGATCTATCTAATAAGATGGATATCATACTACTCTCCCCATCTCATTTAACGAAACATATTTTCCGCTGGAATGTAGAAATGTCTGACACGTTATTGGAATAATAGTAGTTATACACCTGTCAATATTTCATGGATTCGAGATCACTTGAATTTCAATCCAAAATTGCAATTGACTCAATTATCTCTTCACTGATTGCGAACGGGCACAAATTTATTCCATTTCATATGTTGAGAGGATCTGAGGTGAACAAAATGTAATTTGATGACTTAAGAAACCATAGAGAGCAAAATGTCCCATGTAACATTTTGTACTCAGCAACACATTAAGAACGTGAAAACAACATTGCATAATCCATTTTAAGGAGTGGAAGAGCTAAGACAAATCGCTTAATTTGGTCATATTCACTTCTTAATTATGCATTAGTTCAGACCATTTAACATAAAACTTGACAGGCAGAGTATTTACTTTGCAATAACAATAACAACAACAATAACAACAACCCAGTAAAATACCACAAGTGGTGTCTGGGTGCAAACCGTGCAATAACAATAACCATGACTAAATTAATGACTTAAAGCATAACAATTTGAAAAATTAAGAATTAAAATCACTTACAAATCACATATATAAATCCTACCTTGAGGCTGCATATGATCAACAGCACCTAAAATAGGTCCTGTCAGTGATGTACAGTATATAAACTTTCTCCAAAACTCTACTGGCGGTTGAGATCTTAGAATCTCGTCTCCAAGACCATCCAATTTGCGAAATACCTAGAAACAATAGCTACATCAAAACAAACGTCTTTTAATCAAAATACTCTCAAATCTCAGCTTCTTTCTAGGCAGCACAACAAAAGGCAAAGAAAAAAAAAACTTCCACAGGACAAAACCAACCTCCATAGACCGGTTGTTGATGAAGTGTGCTTGAGGGTGTTTGGAAAAGACCTTGTTCTTCTCTAAGATCGCACATTTTACACCTAACGAATACCAACAGACATTATAGTCCAAATATCAAAACAGAACCCCAGAAAATAATTTTCACCCCACTTAAGACCTAAAGTCATTTTCCTTCACAACGTCTCAACTCTTGGTCCATCTCACTTATTTCAGTCATTGTGTAAATGATCAAAACTATTTCGGAATTCATCTTAATTGTACAAACAGATTTTAAATTCAACCAACCACTCGAAAATGTCCAGAAACTGATTTAAGATAAGTGAAACAATTTTTCACAGTAGTATTTTTCATGTAAAAAAGGTATCCACCATACCAAGCACCTATGGCATTTGAGAAGATCTAAATAGGGCAATAGGGGGAAAGGGTATCAAGAAAATACCAAGTTTTGTAAGAAGTATGGAGAGGACGAGACCAACTGGACCAGCGCCGATGATCAACACCGGCGAGACAGAATCGTCACTTGTAACAGATTTGGAGTCTGAAAATGCTCTTCCTCTGAATGACTGCCCACTCACTCTGATGTTGCAGAGACCAATGCAACTCCTTCTTGCACTAAATCCCCAAATTCCCATTCCCTTCCCTGGAGCCCAACTCTAATGAACACAACGTAATTTCTGATGTTTAGGGGGCAAAAAGAAGAATTTTACCACAAACTCGTATTTCCTCCTGCTTCTGTACACCTATGTAGCATCACCAGCACTCGCATTCACCATTTGAGACTACCTGTTCAAGCACTTCATCTGACAGTGGCACAAGCAATGACTTTTATAATCACACTAGTGGGAGGGGAAGCCCGGGTGTTGCCCGGGCCCAACGTGAACAGAACCATACCTTTGTACATAAAGGTATAGTGACAATTCAAGGAATGAGGTTGTGTAGGGAAATAAACGACCACATAGCTACTATTGACCAGTGTTATCAAAGGCGAAAAGCCGCAAAAAAGCTCTAAGGTCCGTTGGAGCTTTAAGCGCAAAGTGCAAATAAAGTGTGGGCTTTAATAAAAAAAGGCGACTGAAAAAAAAGTAAAAATATGTATATATAGTCTAAGATTAATAATTATAAGCATGAATAACAAATATATGGACAAAGAAATTAAAAAAGAAATACGATAAAGTGAAATATCAATTGTTTAATGTCGTCTTTTCATGATTACACTCATTGGCAAGGAATAGTATACCTTAGAGCCTTGATGCGATACTAAAGCGCCCACAAAGTGAGGCAAAGCGTTTAACATGTTTTGAGCCTCGCTTTAGGGCTTAAGCGCGCCTTTGACAATACTGCTATTGAGATGTTGTAATTAAAGGTATAGAGATAATGTCTCCAAAGGATGTTACAACCC
>AWOL01S0028221.1:0-13558 GCA_000715115.1 Nicotiana otophora | reverse complement strand
TGCAGATTAGATTAGTTTCATTCTTATTGAAACTATATTATGTCACTAAATATATGATCTAAACATGCAAGCTTCTTGTTAGTCACCCATCGTTATTTATATGGTGTTGATCGTGTTTTTAATTTTGGATGGGGGTAGGTTGGAAACAACAAATTAATATTATTAGTTGCAGGAGTCCAGTTGGATTATGGTTCATTGAAAGGTATGAAATTATGAGTCCCATATCGGATTGTAATATGCTGATGTGAGGTTTATATAGCCTCTAGCTCTTCCATCTCAATAGTTAGCTTTTGGGTTGTGATTCTCCACGGCTTGTATCGCTAGTATCAGAGCCACTCACTGCCCTCCGTGTCTATCGTGCTATGGATGGTGAAGCTTGTATTGCAGAATTCGTTCGGGGCCAGAAGGTTTTAGTGCATAATCGTTGTGGACGGTAGATGCGGAGCGTCGTGGTTTGTTATGGTCCATTGCAAGGTATGAGGGTTGAGTCCCATATCAGTATTGCAATGTGATGATGTGGGGTTTATATAGCCTTGATCTCTCTTACCTTAATAGCTAGCTTTTGGGATGTAATTCTCTATGGGTTGTATCATGTTGGTTCAAAATTACACACAAGTATACATAGTCCACAAATAGTCATGTAACTGAAAATCGGATGTCGAATCGTTATCCAAGCAAGCTAAAATCTGTTATTCATTTAAGGTTATCAAAGAGTGGTGGTTGTTACTAAACTACTTTTGCTGAATTTGAACAAATAATTAACTTGGCTAGCAATGCAAATATTGATGACTGCAATTTAACCAATTGAGATTAAGATTTCAGGGATGTTGTCGGTTTACTAATTCTATTGAGTCCATCATTACATCCATTAATCCGAATTATTTATAATCATTAGTTGATTGGATCGTTTATATGAATAGCATGGTCTTACAGTACTATCCATCTATCCAAGATGTATCAATCTTATATCACTTTGGTATTTAATCTATCATGAACTATAATATAGCACGATATTCAACAGAGCAGATTGTTAGATATACCCTTATCCTAACCACGAATTGTTTTCTCGAGACACGAGTTTTACGTACAATCTCTCTTTAATTCTGCTTTAATCTAAATAGGGTTTTTTCAAGCATTACATAAATAGTAGGTAAATTAGTGGCCACACAATTCACAAATTAAACCTAGAATTGAAAAAATAACCAATAATGATAATTCATATTAATATAGTAATAATCAAGAAACGTCAATATTCATATCAACCATACCCCAAAACTAAAGTACTTATCCTCTTATAGTGTGATTCTCAAAATAATAGTTAAAATCATAAACGAACAAGAAAGAATGAAAAAAATAGTTGAACTCGTTGCCGAATCCATTATCTCCTTCACTTTGCACCTTTCTTGCCTTAAATGATGTGTAAGCCCCTTCAAAAGTCGTTTTATGGGGTATTTATATGACCTAGAGTGGTTAGTAGGCCACCCATTAAAATCCAAGTTCGGATAGGAAAAGCTGGGTGTCGGATCTGGAATTTGCACGATGCCAAAGGAGCAAACGAGCTCCTGTGTTTTTCTTCTTTTCTCACGCTGATTTGCGTGATGGGACTGAAGTTACTATTTTGTGTGACTTGTGGAGATCCTGGCTTGTCTGCCTCGTGCGCGACGCGAGATTGGTAGATGAGCTACCTTCGGTTATTTTTCTTGTGTCTTCACTTCCCGTTTTGCGGCAAATCATCTTCTTTTCAATCTCTTTCATCCAAGTACGTTGCTACACATAAGACACAAGTAGTGAGCATAAAGCACTCTAATAATCATGCAATCTCATCAAATCACACAGTACATGGGACAAAACATACTCAAAACTATATATTTTTTGTCAATTATCACCATCCCACACTTAGACTCTTACTCGTACTCGAGCAACTTTAGCATCCACAATGGCAAGAAATACTTCCAGAGCACACACAAGCATCACATTGACGATATTGACTTATAACAATGCTTAGAATCTAACATATGCACTAGTGATACTTTTCCTCAAGTTTTAACCATGACAAAACTATTTAAAATATTCAAGTGATTTCTTCTAACATCCTAGCATCATAAATTGACCCCATACCTTTTATTCTATGACTCACTTTCTTATACCAACTCAAGAATCAAGGAACTTACTAATCTGTCGTAAACCATGTACCCTTATCACAAGCAAAGCAAGAGAGTAGTCCACACACTTACATATGCATTCAAATGTAGTTTATGGACTCATATGTCAAAAGAATTCGTATACTCTCACAAAGAAATTCACATGCCATACAAGGCCGTACCATAGGCTTGCATGTAGTATAAGACTAGACTAATTTCAGTTTGCATGGTCTAGGATCAATAAGATCTTTAAGGATTGTAATATAGGTTAAAGGAAGAGTAGGATATACTTAGGGAAATAATGACACGCTTCTAAGCACCTATAATACAATACATTTAACATCCAAGCACATACTTTAACTAATCCCAACACTTTGCCAAGACACCATGACAAGTAGGTCGTCTTTCTTTAAGCACGTAAACATAGATAACCCACTAGCCCGGATCAAGATAAAAGGGAGGTGCATTTTATCAATCTTTGTATTTTCTCTTATTTCTTTTTTCCTCTTTTTTTCCCCTCCACACTCCCCCTATTTTGGCATTCCTAACTAGTGATTCTTTTACAACACAAGTGCACTTTTCAGCCCTTCTATGGTTTCACGCGAAAGCTATCCAATCTCCTTCCTTATTCTTTTAGTAACTTAAGCGCTTTCGGAGGTAAAGGTTCAACAAGATTTGATTCAAAACAAAATGGGTATTTAGCTCGTAATGTAGGTGCCAAAGAAAAAGTCTACAGGCTCAAGTGGGCTAACTAAGGATAATATTAGCATTTGTAGGCAATAAGGTTCAATGGTTAATCAAAGAAATGCCTATATCGTCTCCTAGACTCACAAGACTTAATTATTTCACTTTGGCTCACATACGGGGCAAGTTCTAGACTAATAAGGGATAACACAGAATATAATCTAGTCCTCACATCACATATTACACATGAAACACTCAAGGCAGTGCAAATTTGACTCCTAATTTAAAGCAAATAGGCACAATCCATATAGATCAAATACATAAAAAGTATTCACAGGAGTCAAAAAACGAAACTAGGCGTCAAAATAAAGTCACACATATTCTCAAGGCATACAATTCTAATATTCATAAAGAAAGTAGTCAGTTCATATGCTCCAATCCTAAACCCCAATATAAAATAAGTCAAATAGTATAGATACTTAAGTTCTTTCATTCTACTTGTTAGTTCTAAAAGAAAAAAAAAATCTTTGTCTATTTTTGTTTAGACTTTAAACCCTCAAGAAATATGTTTAGGAAGGCCAATGTTGAAAAAGTCCAATTATTTTTTAAATGTTTGAAAAATCTACATAAAAGTATCTGGTTCAAGTAAAAATTGGCATCCGTAGGAAATAACCGTAATTTAGATACACCCGGGATTAAGCCAATAGAAAGACTACACTAATATTTTACAATTACAGTGACCTCAAGTCATGATCAATACATATATATAAAAATGTGCAATACATAGATTAAAATTATCAGTTAAGTACAAGCCAATCAAAAATCATTCTGACACTGATACCCCACACTTAGGTTGTGCACCATCCTCAGTTGCACGCTATCATTAAAAAATACAAATGAAAAGATCAAAAGTATAGCGAGTAATAGAAACTCCCTTAGATGAATTCCGGCTGCATCGAGGACTGGTCTCGAACCTCGGTCCCCGTGCTTCTGGATCCTCAAGTGTGACTCCAAACATGTCAACGGCCTCAATCAGCTCACCCCCATAAGGAGAGTGTCCAGTTGCAACAACCTCCACTCTGGCCTTAGTCGGCTCCTCAGTAGCCACAACTGTTTCCGGCTCGTCTGCAAGAGTTCTATCAGCAACACTCGTCTGTAATCTCTGTAGCTCTCTGGCTCTGTCTGCACACTAATGTCTCACTTCAACAATATCTTCTTAATGACGACGAGCATGTCGTCAAACTACAACTGTATCCACTAGTCCCTAGTTTACGCTATAGTCAATAAAGCATAATCCTCTGCCTCTAAATCCACTCTCAACTGTTGGAGCTCATCCTCCAAAACAACGATACGCTCCTCATGGCTTTCTTATCGAGGTCCTCTTCATTAGGGTCTTGGACAGCACATATGAAGTGCCTTCTCTTTCCTATCTAACAACTCATATCCCTTCTCAGTCAGCTTGTATTTCTCCAGCAAGGCGGTCAGGGTGTGCACAAAGTAAAGTCCTCACTGCATGTTCTTGCAAGTCCTGGCCATCTGACTCCTCATCACCTCTCTAATGTTCACATAGATACCTTTCATCAAAGCATATATTAGAAATACACATTCCTCAATCACAATTGTTTTTTGTGTTACTGGCACCCATCTGTTGCATATCCAATTCAACCATGCTCGGGCTTTCTTGTTCATGTATGTTTTCGCCATAGCCTGTCTCTTGCTCCATTTTTCACTGCTCGGATCCTCACACACCATCTCAAGCATGCATGGAAACTCAGGTTTTTGCTCTCTTTTCCACTAATTTGTCACTGCATGATTGTGGACTCAATAGTACCTATATATAGCCACAACTAAAATATCCACCTCCACCGCGCGAAGCCACACAATGTTGCCTTGGTTCGAGTGCTTATTAGCATATAACTTCCGCACGAGAGTGAAGTTAGTCTTTCCCTTTGGCCCTTAAGAAAAATGTAAACATCCTCTTTTCTCTATCTCCATCACTATATTCGAGGAAGTGTTATTAACGGCCTTTATGTTCAGCAGCATCTCTAGCAATTGAGGGAGCACCTGCTTTTGCCTTATACTTCCCCAGAGCTTCCATACATGCTTGCTCACAAACTTCTTCTCCCATACAGATTTGTCAACCAGAGCACTAGGCTCCCCAACATCCTCTGGTGGTGGAACAACCATCTCATCATCAGACGAGTCAGAACCAGACTCTGACTAAACCACCTTTTGTGCCTTGCTTTTCCCTTGTCTTTTGCTTCTTAGCCGGAGGAGGATTTGAAGCTCTTTCTCGAATTTAGAATGGAACCTCTCTTGGTCTAGACGACCATGATTATGGTGTCCTTTGATGTGTTTGTGCGAGCTGCTCAGTACTCTATGTGGTGGCCTCTGTATCCACCTTAGTAGTTCCACCTGGTCTTGTGTCATGCTATTGCTTAGTTTTCACTTCCTTACTTGCCTTTGACAATGCATTCTTCTTACTGGACGACTTCTTTGGGGGGAGAGATTTACCATCTTCCCCCACCCTGTGACTGCGAGTTGTTATCTTAGAGATTTCCATTTGTACCAGAAAAGAGCAAAGAATCCATATTAGTTCAACTTGCATTCCATGTCGTAGCGGTGCGCGTCGCACCCCACGCTTAACTGCTGAGCATAAGTGTGCAAAGTTAGGCACGAGTGACTACTACAACCTATTTGTACACAAACACGTACATTTAGAAAAGTTAAAACCAAGTGGGCAAAGGCAACGCGCGAGTCATGCCTAAGTTGGTCGTGGGTTGACACTCGTAAAAACCAAATGCACTTTAAGTTCAAAGACAACATGGACACCCCACACTTAAGGTATTCTCTTATTTCCAAAAAAAGTAGGCTCACTACTCAGACATCAAACCCATTGAAAAATTTGCTTAGGCATTTTATCGAACATGTTCTGTGCACAATTAGTTTTTTGCTTGAATTGACTCTTTTGAATCATTAACACCCTCGCAATTTAATTGAGGTTTTGGGAATTGTAGTTTTCCACTTCACTTGAATCAACAACCAATCGATCAAGACCCTTTTTATCCCCCAATTTCCTGAAATTTTACAACCTACATGATGTACGAAACTAGGGGAACTAAAGAAAGAAGAAAAGAAAAGCTAACTAAGGGAATGAGGGAAGGGACTGCTGGCATTGAAGAAAGGAGGAGGAGAAAAGAGAAACTTACCAATTGTCTTTGAGGATGGAGGGGAGACGGAACAACATCAGTGGTCGGGGAGAGAGAGGGAGGGAGAGAGAGAGAGAGAGAGAGAGAGGAGAGGGAGAGAGAGAGATAGATGGTGCATGTTTTGAAGAGTAAGGGAGGGGAGAAGGGATTTAAGTGTTTTTATTTAAATCTTACCGTCGCCAAGGTCTCGTGCAATGCGAGGAGGCAGAACGAGATAATAAAAGTTCGCGCTTGGCTAGTTTTTTTAGCCTTGCACAATTGGCCACTTTTGGCCATTTCCTCGATTCCTTCACTTCAAACCCTATCTGTTAGCACTGTTTCACACCTGCACACAACTCGTAAACACGTCAAACGACCCAAAATCAAAATGAAATAAAGCGAATAAAGAAAACAATTGGGTTGCCTCCTAATGAGCACTAATTTAACTTCCTGGAACGATGAACTACACTACCATTTTCTCCCATGAAGCACTTGATTAAACGTCGTTGCACTGCGCAGAATCCTCACTTAGTTGTATGCGAGTATGACCTTTGAATTTTGATGATTAAAGTTACAACCCCGGTAATGCTTCACTTTTCTCTTGTTTACCAATAGTGTCTTTCTTTTTTTCAAAGTGTGCAACTCAACTTCACAATGAGGAGTGACTCTAACCACCTCAAATGGACCCGACCAATGCGATTTGAGCTTATCCGAAAATAATCTCAACCTCGAATTAAACTAAAAATCAATTGACCTGGTTCAAGCTTACGATGTTGAATGTTCTTGTTGTAACATCTCTTGGTCTTCTCTTTATACAAATTAGTTAGTGCTCTCATAGGCGTACAACATAAACTCATCAAGCTCGTTCAGTTGCGACATTCTTTTCTCAGCCGCTAATTGTGGGTCAAAATTCAACTACTTGATTGCCCAATAGGCCTTGTGCTCAAGTTTCACTAGCAAGTGACATGTCTTCCCAAAAACCAACTTGTATAAAGAGGCCCCTATAGGAGTTTTGTAAGTAGTTCGGTATGCCCATAGAGCATCATCATGCTTCACGGCCCAATTCTTTCTACTCAATCTCACTATTTTCTCAAGAATCTGCTTTATCTCTCTGTTTGACACCTGCTAGTATGAGGATGATAGGTAGCAACAACCTTGTCATGAATCTATATTTTGCCAAGAGAGTATCTAGCAGTTTGTTATAAAAGTGAGTGCCCTATCACTTATTAATACCCGAGGAGTCCCGAACCTTGTAAAAATAATCTTCCTCACAAAGCTCACCACAACTTTTGCATCATTAGTAGGAAAAGCAACGGACTCCACCCACTTAGACATATAGTCGACTTCCACCAATATGTATTTGTTACTGTTGGAGTACGGGAAGGAACCTATGAAGTTGAATTCCCCCATACATCGAAATCTCGATCTTGAGAATGCCTTGTAGGGGCATCTCTTGCCTCCTTCTAATCGTTTCGGTTCTTTAGCATCTATCACATTTTTTCACGAACCCATATGCATCTTTGAACAACTTAGGCGAATAAAAACCCGATTGTAGTACCATTGCAATATCTTTGTCACCTCCATGATGCCCATCATAGGGTGATACATAGCAGTCATGTAGGATCTCTTGCATCTACTTCTCTAGCACAGCTTCTCACCAACTGATTTGTATAATGTTTGAGCAAATAAGGCTCATCCCACATAGAGCCTGATATCATGTTCGAACTTTCTCTTAGAGTGAGGTTCAAGGTCCCGTGACAATTGTGATGTTTCACATAGTTCGCACCATGGTGTTTTCTTATTAGTGATGGACAACAACTCAGGAAAGATTTCCCTAATCAGACCTATTTTAGCCATATGATCCCGAGTTTCTAATCTGGACAAGTGATTAGCCACTTGATTTTCTGTTCCTTTGTAATCTCGGATCTCCAAGTCAAATTTCTGCAAGAGTAACACCCACAAATTATCCTTATTTCAGCCATATGATCCCTAGTTTCTCATCTGGACAAGTGATTAGCCACTTGATTTTTTATTCCTTTGTAATCTCTGATTTTCAAGTCAAATTTTTGCAAGAATAACACCCACAAATTATCCTTGTTTTAGCATCTTTCTTTTCAAGAAAATACCTGATATCTGAATCGTCTGTGTAGACGATGACTTTTGTTTCCACTAGGTATGTCTGAAATTTGTCAAAACACCCAAACAACTGAAAGCAACTTTGTTTCTGTGACTGCGGAGTTCATCTGAGCAAGAGTGAATGTTTTGTTTGCATAATGGATGGTGTGGAACACCTAGCTTCTCCTATAGCTTAGATGGCTCCAATTGAATTATCACTTGCATCACACATCAGCTCAAATAACTAATTTCAGTTCGGAACCACTGTAATCGGTGCACTTACCAACTTCTGCTTCAACTCCTAGAATTCTTTCGGACAAGCATCATCAAACTTGAAAGGCACTTCCCTCTCGAGAAACCTGAACAAAGGGGATTAAATTTTAGAAAATTACTTAGTGGGCGTTTGGACATAAGAATTGTAAAATTCCGAAAAAGTAAAAAAACAATCAAGTGAAAATAGTATTTGAAAATTAGAGTTGTGTTTGGACATGAATATAATTTTGGGTTATTTTTAAATTTTTGTGAGTGATCTCAGTGAATATTTTAAAAAATAACTTTTTGGAGTTTTTCAAATTTTCGAAAAATTCCAAAATTCATCTTCAAGTAAAATTTAGAAATTTTATGGCCAAACACTGATTTCAAAAAAAAGTAAAAAAAAAATCATAGCCAAACGGGCTCTTAATGTAGTGAAGATAGAAACCTGCTTGTCCCAAAAAACTACAAACTCCTTTCATAGAACTCAGTCGGGGCAACTTCTCAGTTACTTTCACCTTGGCCTTGTCAAATTCTAGTCTATTTTTGGACACTTGTATCACAACACTATGCCTTCTTGTACCATAAAATGACATTTCTCCCAAATTAGCACTATATTTGTCTCCTCACTACTTGCAAGAAATTTACCAAGATTGGTTAAACGTTCATCAAAAGAGGCACCAAGCTAAAAGAAGTTAACCATAAAGACCTAAACAAACCTTTCTACTATATCGGTGAAAATTACAATCATACACCTTTAAAAAGTCGTAGGTGCGTTACATAGCACGAATGTCATTCTCTTAAATGCATAAGTGCCATAAGGACATGTGAAAGTGATGTTTTCTTGGTCCTGTAAGGCAATAGCAATCTGATTATATCCCGAGTGCCATTGAGGAAATATTAGTATTCCTATCCGGCTAATCTATCTAACATTTATCAATAAAGGGGAGGCGGAAGTGATCTTTATGTGGCATTATTCAACTTCCTATAATCTATGCAAATCCGATAACCAGTTACCTTCCTAGTCCAGATTAGTTTATTTTGGTCATTCACTACTATTGTCGTACCTCCATTTTTTTATACACATTGAATACGACTTACCCACTTACTGGCGGAGATAGAAAACATAATACATACATCAACCCACTTAATTACTTTTTATCTTACCACCTCTTTTATGATCATATTCAGGCGACACTGATATTCCATGCTCTGCTTGTGTCTTTCCACCATAAGGATCTTGTGTATGCAGAAAGCAGGACTAATACGATACCCTTTATGTCATACATTGTCCATCTAATGGCACAATTGTTCTCTCGTAGCACTCTCAATAGATTTTCTTCCTTCAAGTTAGATAAATCAAGAGAAATAATTATAGGTAAAGTATTAGGGCTGACCAAATACACATTAGGAAGATGATATTGTAAGGGTTTATGGTCCATCTTTGGAGTCTCCTCATAGAAGGCTTGGGTGGCAGTCAACTTGGCATATCTAAGGTTCCAAAATGAGGTTCGTCTCTGATGTATTCACATGACACATCCAGATGTGTATCATCTCCTTAACCTCATCATCGAGTTATATATTATCGAACAACATAAGTTGTGATACGAGGCCACTGAATTTCTTGGTAGACATTAAAGACTACCATCTTATTGTTCACTCTCATGATCATCTTTCCTTTCCTAACCTTGATAACTGCATCTCTAGTAGCTAGGAAAGGGCATCCCAAAATGATAGGAACTTGCTCATTAGCCTCAGAGTCCAGAATGATAAAATCTGAAGGAAGATAAACTGTCCAATTGACAGCAACATATCCTTAATTACTCCCTTAGGATAAGCCAGAGATCTATTGGCTAATTATAGCATGACCGCAGTAGGTCGTGGAGTTCCCAAGCATATAACATAAATAATGACATCAAATTTATTCTTTCACCAAATCACATAGATATCTACCTACATCAACTTCACCAATTCGCATGGAGATTGTGAAGCTGCCCGGATCCCTTAGCTTTTATGGAAACTTTCTTTTAATCCTTGAAGTGCACTCTTTGGTGAGTGCGACACATTTCCACCAATAGAATGTTTAAATGTAATTACTTCAACGTGTCAAGGAACATCTTTAACATGTAATCGTCATTTTTCTTTTTCAGCCTCTGAAGGGAAGGGCGCTGGACCCCTTTCGACCACTACTTGTTCAGGTTCTACGCTGTACTTCTCATTCACCTTGACAGACTTTTGATCTCGTTTTTCCTCAAGCCCAGGCCGTTCCTTATTCTTTTTCGGTACCTCTACTAATTCTCTTTCATTCCTCAAAGTCACTACTTAACTTGAGCCTAAGGATTCTTCTCAGGGTCACTAGGAAAAGCTCTAGCAGGTCTAGTTGCCTTACTTACAATTAGCCCGACTTGCTTCTCCAAATTTTTACAGTCCGTCCTTAATTATTGATTTTCCAACCTTGCTTGTTGATTATCGGCTAACGACTTCTTCAAAAAGTTAGTCACCATCATTTGCTTGTTGTGGAGGTTTCTGCGGCTGCTGATATTTTCCCTAAGATATGATATTATTCTGATTTCTACCCAAGAAAAATTAAGATGATATCCAGTTCAGATTGTATGTATTACCATACTGAGTCGCCTGATTCATTGTACCCCATCCTTGCTGTCCCACATAGTAGATAAATTTAGGATTCAAGGGGCATTAGTCACTCATGTGACCGTCGCTGCATATCTCACAATAAGTAGACATTTATTACACATGCTGCATCAGTTGTGTTGTGCCATAGTCAACTTACCATCCCGATTTGCTTTTTTGGTCATATCAGCTCTCATGGCTGTGAGGACTTCAACATCAATCCTACCAACTGATTTCTGCTTCAAGATTTGCTTAATTCACCATCTCCTTGACAATTCTAATCATTGGCCGTGAACCTATTCAATGAAGTCTGGATTTCATCATATATTTTTACCATGCACATATCTCTACAAGCTGAGTCTTAATATATTTTGAGGTCTCATCCGACCCATTTACGAAAGTGTAACCCATAGCTTCATTTGTCTAATAATGATACGGAAAGTCCCTAAGCAGCTTCTTGTACCTTTTCCATGTATGCTTGAAGAAGGGATTCACCCTCTCTTTGCTGAATTTGAGAATCTGGTTCCTTAGCAATTTTGTCTTCCTAGGTAGGAAGAACTTGATCAAAAACTTTATGGGTAAGTCTTCTTAGTTTCTGATTGAATTCGCTGGCGCCTTACTTCCCCCAATAGTGAAAAGGAAATAAGGTTAATCAAATGTACTCTGATGAAACATCTGGGAAAGGTTAGGTGTCTCTTATCTTCAGAAAATTCTAAATATGCCGCCGTGGATCAATATGTGGTAGACCCACATATTACCCTTGATCTTGTAGCAGCTGTACCATGTTGTATTTCAGCATAAAATGTCTCATAATGGTGGGCTTGACAATAGCTTGCATCACGTTTGCAAGTCTAGGCCGCATAGCCCTCGATCAAAATTTTCTGAAGTTACTGTTTTGTGTGCCTTGTGAATGTTGGGATATATACGATTATCCATGGGTTTGGTTTAGATATAGTATTTATTATGAAATAATTATTTATTCAGTTTTAATAAAATTTTAAACAGATCATATACTAGTCTATGTCCTTTGCTTATATAGTAAATGATTTAGTGTATAGAGTTTAGCTTATACACGGAAGATTAAATCATCGGTTCTTATAAGTATAAAGTTTGAGTTCACAATCTAATGATGGAATTGGACAAACCATCATGGATGATTGTAGCACAAGATTAAATATAATTTATCTTGATTATGAGAATGGTTTAATTCCAACTTCTTGTGCTAGTACTTTTTGTATGTATTGAATGGACAAATAGCAATAAGTATTTTATACTGACTTAATAAATTAAACTCTCTAGCCATTAAATGTGCTTATACTCTTAATCTTGATATAATTATTATTAGTTGTGTATATTATTATTGTTTTGATTTATTAAAAGGCGAGATTCTTTCGTGGGTCAATATGCCTAATAAATTGGATAATAATAATGTACATTGGTGAAGTAATAGTTAGTTGATGGAATCCATATCTCGGTTTAGAGATTGATGATACACCTTTATGAAAGTTTATAAGTTTTCATGTGTAAACCCGGCCGGTGAATTTTGTATCCGACACATAAAATAAGTTAAGCGAAAGTCTAAAGGAAATAATCAAAAAATCAAATCGTCAGAAATTTAATTTAATTGATTAAAATCTGAATCTTAACATGGGAAGTTAAATAAGATTTAATGGATGAATTTCGAAATTGAATAAGGAGTGCAATTGCGAATTTTTAGTGGAATAATTCGTAATTAATTATGGTGGATATTAATTTGAAAAATTAGAAATTAATTTCATAATTGAAAGCCTTGTTAATTAAATTATGTGGTCCCTGCTGTGCCTAAATAATGAAAAATAAAGGAATCCTTTTTCTGGTGGAAAAGAAAACCCAACAGGTTTTGGAAAAGAGTTTTAACCCTTAAAACTTGTGTTATAAATACATAAGTTTTCCACCTAGAGGAGGAAGAACAAGGTGGCCGAAATTTTTAACCTTTTTCCTAGAAAATTTTGCCCACACGAAATTACTATTTCCGGATATTATTTGGGTAATACAGTAGAAGACCGTGGAACGTTCGCGAATCTTTATCATGCTGATGATGGAGCATTCATTGAGTTGCTGTGGAATTGGAGGCTCACGTGATAGAGGAGCTTTGTTCACGCTTCAAGAGGTAACCCGTGAAATCCCGTTTATGCTAGTTGTCTAGATTACATGTGATTTTGATACTCGGATTGCTTCCGCTGCTTATTATTAATCCATCAATTGGTATCAGAGCCCACTCACATCTAATTAGATATCTAGGTTTTTCATGAAACAAGAATATCGTGTTTATGTGCGTTTTTGAATTACATGTATATGTGATTTTCTAAAAAACTGCACTACTGTCTTGTGAATTAACTGTGCAAAAAAATTGGATTATTCTTGTAATCATGAGATATCTATTTTTTATTGATATTTGATTGGGATGATCTGGATTTTTTTGGTAAATCCTAGAAAAACGCAATACCTGATTTTGACCGAATTGCCGGTATTTTCGGAGGTCAGCGAACTTGACGGACTCCGATTGAG